>JAURVB010002646.1:0-92228 GCA_033002965.1 Piper betle | reverse complement strand
TCACGAGTGTGAACCGGATTTGGGGTGTTACAATAATACTTTAAAATTAATTTTAAAACTTAAATGACAACTATTTAAATAAAAAAACTGGGAAAAAATTGTGATGAAAACTAATCATTAAAATTGTAATTGGAATATTGAATCCCATGCAACAATACTTTAAAATTTATTTTTACACTATATTATTTGAGGTAATTAATTATAATATGGAATTAGTAGAGATGGGTGGCAAGACTCGAACGGCGCAAAAGGGGAATCCCCGCAAGGATTTGGCCACCCCTTCCGACCGCGCAGGTCTACACTATAAGGGTAAACATTATATTTATATTAAGTTTAAATGAGACGATGGGCCCTGCTCCTCTTTGGCCCATAAGCTTAATATGTTCGGCCCATAGACTAAAATTCATTTCCACGGGTTTCAAGCGGTGGCCCATATTCCAGATCCGATAGCCCGACCCGACAGCCGAACCAACCCCGATCAAAACACCCAAAAAAAGTGTAACTCAAACCCAAGGCGATCGCCGGCGAACCCGCGGCGGGGATCGTCGATCGCCTCCTCCCATGGCCGGCGCCGCCGCCGCCGCCGCCGCCCTTCTCGGCCCCGCTTGCTCCGGCGAGGTTCATCCCTCTCTCCCTCTCTCACTTCTTCTCCGACTGCGAAAATCGTAGAATTTGTGCGTTTTGATGATATAATTTAAGTGTTGCAATGTCATATATTCTCGATATGATCATGCCATGTCAAAATTTTAATTTTTGAAATAAAAATTTATGTTGTAACATTATATGTTGAGTTGCTGTGGTTTGGATGCGTTTTTTGTTTGGAACATGCTATGATATGGATGTGCTTGTTGATTGTTGTTATGTATTTAATTGAATGGGTGCGTTGTTGTGTCAGGCAATGCGGGCTGGATTGCGGGTGCTGCTTTACCCGCTTGGTTCTAACGTTGTCATGCGCACAGCCTGGTAAGGTTGCAGTTGCGGAGATTTTGATGCTTGTTTATGTGTGTGAAAGTTGTGTTTGCGGGGATTGGTTATCAGCTTGTTGCAACAAGGACTTTCTAATGATGTTGTGAAGAGGTGTGTTTTGTTTTCTTGCTGTTTTGTAATGTGCAAAAGAGAGGCAGAGGTAGTAGTGTAGTAGGCGGAGAAAAATTTCATGTAAAGATACGGACTGTCGGAAATTGAGCATTGAATGGCAACATGGTGATCATGTGAAGAAGAAGAAGATAGAAAACTGTGTTTGTTTCTTGTGCTTTCTATGCGCATGGACGAGGTGTTGTATGATTGGATGAGATATTTGGTCAATGAAAAATGTTCGATGTGTATTTTTATGTTTTGGGAAAATTTGGCAGAGCCTCAGATTGAATCTTTGTCTTTTTCTCATAGTTGACTTGTGGTTTCTTTATTGGTGTTTGAGCATGTTCTTTGTGAAACTAGCATTATAATTTGTTTTGGGGTGTTTTTCAGCTGTTCTGTAGGGATTGCGTTGCCTGTGTACTTTTCATTCAAGGCTATAGAGAAGAATGATCCCAATGAGCAAAGAAGGTGGCTTATTTATTGGGCAGGTTAGTGCCTTTTGTTTTATTGCACTTGGATTCTTCTTTGTGCTTTTGAACAATCACATGCATAGAGAGTTTCTGGCCATATCGCAGAAAAAATAGATGATAATTGGGAAGTTTTTTGTGTTTTCCCATAAACCCATATTTTGCACATCATATATCTTGTTGGTGGCTGAAGTCTTGATTTTCTTCTGGTTTTCTATGTTCATTAGAATGTTGTCTGCTGTCCCCCTTGTATTTCTATTTGCCCTTGTGGCATTTAAATGCAAATTTAAAATTTGTGTTGAGAATAGCTATTATAACCTGATATTTGGGCCTGCTAAATGAGTTGACATTGTAAATTTTATGTGATGTCAATCTATCGAACTTGAGATTACTATGAGGGATATTAGATTCAAAGTTGTGTTCCTGACTTCCTAGGTATCTTCTTTTAGGATGACCATCCAGATTGAAACATGCAGCATTTTATCAGCTTTTTGAATGACTGATCTGGGTTCTATGATCGTTGTCAAATCTAAGAGATGCCCAGCATAATTTCTTGCTTATTTTCTGCTCTATTCTGCACGTGATTGTTTTCTTAAATACCGATGGTAAATGGTGCCATGCTGCATTACTATTGCACTTTGTCAATAAAATTAAGTCATCATTCTTTTAGTCACCGTCTGGTGTTGTAGGTTTTTTAGGAATTTTCTTGACAAAGATTTTGATCATTTCGACTATCTGCATCAAAGTTCTTTTATGATATGTTTGGTTGCTTATTTAAATTGCATCATCTTATTTCTCATCAATGAGTAGCATATTTGCTAATCTTTTCTTTTTGTAGTGTATGGATCTTTCGGCCTAATAGAGACTTTCTCTGATAAAATTTTATCTTGGTATGTTATTCTACTTTCGCTTTTGTCTGAGTTATTATTCTATATTTAGTGGGCAATATTTTATTCCACAAATAAGGGTTGTTTTAGCTAAATGTGGGAAAGACAAGAAGAGATAAGTGAGTCAATTATCGAATTTTACAGTGGGGATGTTATGGATATGGATTGTCTTAATTGATTTTGAAATCTAGAAGACGAATTTAGAAGAGCCCATATGTGAGTGACCAGGAAGAATTTAAAACAGAGCTCTATAATTTTTAAAGATGGAATAAAAGTGCAAAACATACTTTGGTGGCAGCACCATTATTCTTTTATAGCACCACTCGATATTCGTGCATCTTTTCTTGTATTGTTTCATAATTGTTGAGTTCAATATTTTGTTGGGCTTGATAAATTTCTATTCTTTGTAGGTTCCCTATGTACTACTATATGAAATTTGCATTCCTTATGTGGTTGCAATTCCCATCTACTGAGGTATGCCCTTTTGAAAACTATAAAATCAAGCTTTCTAATTTAGATCTGTCTGGTATTGCTTGTCTATGAATTTTTTTAACTTCTTCTTCTCTTCCTCCTCCACTTGATACCCACAGGGTGTTGGGGGAGCATGGATCCTAAAGGAATGGTGAAATTTTAGATGCCCTTCCTAATGCCAACCCTCCTCTTTTATTCGGGCTTGGGACCGGCAATGTAGAAACATTAACGGAATTATGAAATTTTTTTAACAATACAAATATTTTTCCATTCTTAGTACTGTCAAAAAACAAAACCTGTATGCTAAGTTGTGTGGTAAGCTTAAGTAGCTTTTAAGATATACACATATATACAATAGAGTTGTTCACTAGACTGGAGAAATGGCATAAATGGCTTTTTAACGTATAAGTTTTGTGGAGATAAGTATGACAGACTGAACCGTTGATTATTTTTCTGGCACTTACGGTAGGCACTCGAGGATTTTTGACCTACTTAAAATTATTGGCATTTTCACAAGCAGAAAAGGAAGCGATTTTGTTAATTTATTTATTCAATTTTATTTTTTAGAAGAGGAAGCGATTTATGAGCTTATAATACCCACTTTTGACTTTTGATGAACTAACAAAATCTGTAGCAACTTGCCAGGGCTCGAGGCTTCTTTATAGAAGGCATCTACGTCCATTTCTTTTGAAACATAGTGCTCGTCTTGACAACATTGTGAACTTGACATCTACTCAATTGGTAAGTACCCTTGTTCTTTTCTACACTTTATTATGTTTTATCTTAAGATTATATGAAATATTTTAATTTGTGAGGGGTGGGATTGTATAATTATGTGGTTGTGTGCCCTTTGTTGAGCTCACTGTTGTGGTTTTTAAGATTTGAATGGTTGAGTCATGACTTAATTTATAAGATTAAGAAACTTTGAGGTCATACGAATTAATTTACAGGCCAAGGTTGCTGTTGAGCACCAGAGTGAAATTCAATTTGCAAAGGCAATTTTGGGAAGGTCTGCAATGGCAGGTAATTTATTTCTTCATCTTGTGCTCATTCTGGAATCTTTATAGTGGGAGTTGAGTTCTTCAAGTTATCGTTGTCATATTGTTGAAATTCTTTATATATTATCGATGTTTGTGAGTATGAGAAGATGGTAACTGGAAGCTGCTTCTGATGCAGTTGACAAAGTGCTTAAGGATGTTTTTGGATCGGTAGACACCCATCCTCAAAATGCTGTTGAGGGCAGGAATATAGAACGGATTGAAAATTCAGACGACTGATTTCAAACGTTGAAAATGGAATCTGTGTAAATATCAGTTTATTAATTACTTACAGGCCTAGGCCTCGTATATTATGAACATATTAGATGGATACTTCTGAATGATATTATGACTATATTTTTTGAGTATTCGTTTTGCATTCTTATGATCAACGGCATTCGCTGTGTTAACAATTTTTAAATAACATGCCAATTCCATTGTTTTGAAAAAGAAAAAAGCTAATTTCATACATGACAGCAATTAAAGTTTACACTTGTAATAAAATTCTAAGCAACTAATTTTACAACCGCAGGAAACAATCACTATCAATAGCAAAATTTTCGTTAGAATCTTGTTCCATGACTCCCATCTTTTTCGGGTACTAGCTAACTATTTCTAGTCCTCACCACTAAAACAAACTAAAAAATAAGTGCACCAAAAACCATCCTACAGAAAATGGAGATCAGAACTTTCTTGTTCTCTTAGGTTGAAAAACAAGTGTTGTAAGGTTCAGACAAGGTTTTCTCCAGATTTTCTATCAGAAGGCTAACTTGCATCAAGCCGCTTTCTCGTTTTTGCAAGCGACTGTATTTTACATGGACGCAACTCTCTGGGTATTGCAAGATAGATCAAAATGACAGCTTATTCCGTGTGTGAACTGGCGATATAAGAGACAACAGCAGTTATATCATCCAATTTTCCACCATAGTAGCGGTAACCAGCATCCTGAGCGGCAGTCGAGAAAGGGGTTTGCCTGTCTTTGTCCTGGGCTCTTTGCCGTGCTAATGCAGCAATCTTTTGGGCTGTTACCTGGGGGCCAAAGCCAGCTCTAATGGCGTGCACGACGACTGCAGTGATTTCGTTGTTGTACAAATTATCAAAAAGGCCATCTGTTCCAGCGACAATCACATCTCCTGGGATAACTGGGATTGAAAATACCTGTCCAACGAAAAACCAAAGAGATCAGATGTGATTTGGGTAGTCAAACAAAAATTTTTTGCTTAGAATCAATATCAACTCCCAATTCAATTGTGATTAAGCTTGAAGAGAATGTCAAGCTTCCGTCACTTCTATGAAAATTGAAATGAAGTGCTCAGAGTTCAGACTTAAGAACAAATTTAGATTACAAGTACTTCATTTTCTTTTACAAATAAAGCATTGCATAGTCAATATAGACGAGTCAATTTTCTCAGAACAAAAATTTTCTTTATTTGAGGTGTTACAAATGACAAGTTCCCACTCCGGGATCATTGGCACCCACAACAGAAGATACTTTTAATGCTAAATATATGAGAAGCAAGGTATGCACAAAGAAAAGGGGATTTAATCAAAACATTTGCATAAACATTCAGGTGTGATTATCCTAGGGTAACATGTTTGCATAAATCATAAAGGTCAAAACTATTTGTCTTCTTCTTAATTGTTTGTATAGATAAGAATTTATTTATTTATTTATTTTAAAAACAAAGCGACATTTAGTAACTTATTTTTGGACACTTCATACTTACTAAATACAAAGATTATTACACAACTGACCTGACCAGCGCTAGGTGGATCACTGTCACTACCACTTGCAAGTTGGTATGTGAAATTGAAGTCATGCTGCTGAACTGGAGATTGGAAAACAGTGCACCCATCTCGAACAACAATAAATCCACTATCCCCCAAGTTTATAGCATGAATACCCTGCCGGTAATGTACAAGAAAATAAGATAACACACATCACAAAAAATAATTCATCTTTCACCCATATTTCTCAATACTTCTAATAAAATGCCATGTCTTCAGATAAATACAACTGCTTGGATATCTCAACTTAAAACAATCCCATTTACAAGGCATTGAACTATAAGACAAAAGAATATTGTTGTAAGAGAGAAGACCCAAATGTATATTCCATGGTAATTGGTAATATAGAACCAGAGTAATGACAAAGATCTACAATCTTGTTCAATTAAAGACAAAATGTTCATGAGTTAAAAATCCGGCAAACCTGGTTTGTAAGAGCAATTATACATGCAGTTGATGAACCCTTTGCTTTTGTGCTAAAGTAGGCTTTCTCCAACACCCTTGCTGGATCAATTGAACCTTTTGGCTCCTCCTTGATAGCACTGACAGAGTGCGACATCAGTTCACGGGCATAAAAACCAGCATTAATACCCAAATCCGCCCAACCACCAACACCATCAGCAACACCGATGGCTTGTTCATCAATACAGATAAAGTGAGCATCTTCCCCACCGGTTTCTTCCTTGTCAGGATGTGGTAGATAACAAGATCCAGACAACAACTTCAAACTCCTTTGAAGTGATGATGTTCTGCACACAGACAACCAAAATGAACGCACTTTAGAACCCAAAATCAGATCTTTTAAGAGCACATTTTCTAATCATATATATACAAGCACAGGTGCTCAATTATCCATAATTCTGTTCAAATAATTGAACATTTACATCTGCCAATTATTTAATTTAGGCAATTCAAGTATATTAAGATATCAACAACTATCAAAATATTCAATGACTCCTGATTCTACCTTATTTTGATAGCATCCTCTAAAATAGAATTTTTGCAAAGAAAAATTAACATATTTGGTCGTTGCCACTCAAGGAAGAATACCATATTCTGTGTTTCTGAAATTTATAGAAGAGCAGATACATGTTTTCTCATTCCTAAATACTCACTGTAGACGCAGAATTGCTCATTAAATAATGTGAGAAAAGGAACTTTAAACTGAAGCATGTAAGACCACACAAAGCATTTCATATTTTTATTATAAACAATTAAAGGTCAAGAAAATCTTTCATTACTCATAAGGCTAAGAATTAATGGTCGGATGATTACTAGAAAACAAACTAATAGAAATTGCCATTTACTTGCTAACAAAGAATCTACATGGTATTTGAAACAAAGCTCGCATTCAGAAAATAACATCTTCTAAGTCAAACACACATAATTTCACTACAAGATTCTCCTGCTTCATACTTATCTCATTACTAGCTTGTACCAATATTACAACTAAAACTTCAAGCATGGTATGAAATCTCTGCAAGAACTTTTAGAGTTTAAAGACTACATTCTGGAGATGGATTATCGGACTCAGTAACATTCAGAAAAACTGGCTTAAAATCCTCAAACAATAAACCATAAGGATGTTGAGGCCAGGGGTGTTCTCTACCTACTATACTCACAAATTAATTAAATCTTCCTAAGTTATAGTTTTTAATAATTGGTATAAAAGACAGTGCATTACTTATTTAGTACAACAATGTTTCGAAGTTAGACCTGTATTTGCATTACATACAGTTTTTTCATTTAAAAAGGCATGACCAACATACAAAAGCAGTCAATAGAGTATGATAAATCCACAAACATGGAAGATCTGAATAACATACTGCTCAGAAGAAGCTGCACAATCCACAAGCTGTTCGTCTTTAGAAGGGCCATCAATAGGTATATCAGGAGCTGCTCCAACAGAATATTGCGAAGAACGAGTAGTATGAAAGTTCCTCAAACCCGGTGAAGCAAAAATGCTAGGATTCCAGCTCCCTAGCCAAGTCAAACAAAAAGTAACCATACAGAACATTGCTACCACAAGAATCTCCATTCTTCACACTCGTGGATGCTTTTCTAAAGCACTGAAGGCTTTTGCTGCCACATGATAAACTAGACTGAGCCCCTGAGGTGCGCACTGTTCTTGAGAATGAATTCCCCAAACAAGAAGAACTAAAATTAGCTCGAACAGCTAAAGGGCTACAGGTGGCCATTACTTCTCTCTGTGATAAATAGGAAACCGGAGTAGGGGTGTACCCCAACGTAAGGCGATCAATGTGATAAACACAAACTTCAGAAGAAGGACCGGAGACAGAGGGAACAGAAAATGTTCTAGAAAGCAGTCCAACAACAGATAACCCCCTCTTCTTATCTACAGAAGAAGGGCGACAAGCACCTTGTGGGAGCCGAACACTTCCTCCAACAGTGCAGGCAGAAAACCTGAAAATTCCACCTAAAAGCCTCGACTGACCAGCTAAAATTTCAGTACAATTCTCCGATTCTTTCTTCCCTCCAACTCTAACGAGATTCGCCCAATCTAGACGCCGACTTCAGTTTAGAAAAACAAGCCGGCGGCATCTTACACTTGCAAGTAGCCCAATCCCTCCAGCACAAAGCACAAGACTTCCAACAACAGAGCACCGAAAACGCCAATCAGAAGTATATCTCATAACTTTCTACGGAACCAACAGGTCAAGCAGTCAACAACTCCACTGATGTACTATGAACAACCCAACCACTGAGAACAATCTGACCGACCAAAATTGATAAAAAAAACAAGGCAATAATCAATTTCAATCCATAACCAAAAAAAAAAAGAACAGCTCAAATTCTACGAGACAGCATACACAATTATCAGCATTTCAACCGAAAAAAACGAACAAGTCCACGCCTTTACAACACCAACGGTTCAAAAACGCAGTTCCCCACCATCAAACCCCGAATCTGACAAATCCCACCAACTAGAACCAGACTTGCTCAGAAAAAATTCTGAAAAAAAAGCTGGAGGAAGAATCGAACCTGCCGATTGATCGATTGGTAATTAGAGATGCGGAATCCGATTAGGAAAGGGTGGAAGATCAGGTTCGCCGCCGACCTGACCTTCTTCAACCGCGCTTCTACCTCTTCCCACGCTCTGGGATGTCGGGTTCCAATGTTACGGCGATATTGGTGCGAGCTACCCTTGGCTTCGCTGTCCCGCCCCACCTCCTTCAGGTAGCTCGCCCTATTTCCCTCACAGGGAGACTATTTTTACATGCGCCGTTGGATAAAATATCAACGGTAATGGTCCTTTCGCTCTGGGAATTATCGTTATTAATTCTTATCCAACACATTAAAATTAAGTTCATTAAAACTTTAAATTCTCACCCTATCACGTATGTATATATATATATATATATTTATATAGGAATAATATGATATCAATAACTTGTGTTTGGATTGCTGAATATAAATCAACGATAATTATACTTTTGTTTTAGAAATCACCATCTCGTCATTTATTTCAATGTAACATATTAGAGTTAGGTTCTCACTCTATCATTTATATTGACTACGAATCCCGGTAGAGATTCAATTGTGAATAAAGATATGAATTATAACAACAAGCAATAATGTTATTTAGCATCAAAAATAAAGAAAAAAAGGTTAAAGTGAAATGTAACTTATATAATTTATATTAGCTATATTGACTTAAATATAAACCTTTATGAGTCCTAGATAATGGGTCAACTGTATATATAAGAAGGATAATGCATATCGTTCATAATTCAATAAATATTTTTGGTGGTGAAACCCAATAAATGTGGTCCATGACAAACTTCCATTCTATCAAATTAATAAATAAAAGCAAATGCAAAATGGTGATAAAATGCTATTGAAAAATTATCCACGTATGACCTTTTTCATCGAAATATCGATTTAATAAACTTTATTTTGGACAAGCAACGTGGGAGACAACCCTTTCCTATTCATATTTGAGCATAAACTTTATGTTATAATCTTTATACAGTATAATAATATGGTTGGTTTGAGCACTCATTATCCTCTTGAAGTACTTCACCTAATGCGGGATAAAGTCAAGTCCATATGTGGGCATAAGTCGTCACACACATATATATATATATATATTCCAATACCTAATAGCTTATTAAAAATAAAAATCTCTTAATAATGATAAATTCAAAATATTATATATGCAAATCTCTATTTCTGTTGATCATATTCTTCTCTCTTTTATAATTATATATCTACAAATAATTTATAATATAAACTTTTTTAGAAAAATTATAAGTGTTCCGGGCATAGGGAGAGTAATAATCTAGTTTTTAGTATAAAGCAACAATATTTTTAAAATTTTTTCCCCCTTTTACTAACAACAAAGCAGAAAGTTAAATTTTAGCTCTTTCAAACATATTGACCAAGATTTTTGACGAATACTAAGCTCAGTCCAAAAAGAGGAATTTAAATTGATTTTGATGATGAAATCATAATAACAATGCAAAATATCTGATAATTAGCCCTTTTTTTGAGTTAAAATATTGCTCCAAATTATAAATGAGTTCAAAACAAATAACGTCTCTTTTTTTCACTCGAGCCAAATGAATAAAATGTTGCTAAAATCTCTTATAATGGTAAGGTGTCTGTATCACTAGGTTCACGTTAACAGATGTGTGAACCTGAACCAGCTTGACCTAACCAGAACACGACCCAGGTCCGAAGGGAGGAGGAAATCCAAATCAGCTCTTTTATTTGGTGCAAACAAAGTTGTGGGGGAATAAAGACAACATGAACTCCACAATTACCTCATACAACTAATTGAATCTGAAGCTTGATCTTATGAAAAATGAATATATATTACATACTAGGCAGGTGGATTTAGCAGCAGATGAGGAGAGGAAGAGGGGGTAAAAGTAGCAGCCTCTTCTCCATCTCCGCCCACTGCACTCAGCAACAACCACAAGATGGCAGCCAAGAACAGGCATAGAAGAAGAAGGCAGAAGAAATGGGGCCAACCACAGTGGCGGTAGCGTCGAAGTCGTCGCTCTCTGTACTGCACCGATCGTTCCAGATCCGCCATGAGCCATCTTCTTGCTGCTTCACCCCATCCCCTCTGCTCTCCTCCCTCCATATTGTCTTGCTTGTTGCACTTATCAGCACTTTGCTTTGTTATTTTTTTGGGGGTGTTGAGTTGGTGCCTTGTTATAGTTTGTACACAGCTCTTCTCTCTTTTCTATCATACAAACATACGTTTACGTGTACAATTGTATGATAATATTGCTGACTTTGCGAAGTTTCCGTGCGAGCTGCGAGAATGACTTCTTGTGTGTGTTTGCGCTGAGTCTTCTTCTTCTGTGATGCTTTGATTTCGTGGAAGCTACCTTTCTTTTGACAATTTATCGATTCAATGTGACTAACAAAAAGAACGCTAATATTTCCATGCATGTTTTAGAAACACAGTATAAAATTTGCTAAATCATCACAATTTACATTTTTTCTTTCTTCATTAATCCATAAAAAGATACTGGCCAGTTCCATAGATGATTTAATAAGTAGGTTGCGCAATCTACTAATATTATGTGGGCACCCAATTCCATAGATGATCGTCCAAGTGCTAACAAATTCTTAAAATGATACTGGCCAGTTCCAAATTATTTAACTATTATCTTGTATTTATCATTGAGATTTCAATCCACAAAAACCTTTTCATATATTTGTTGAAATCGTTTAGATCATGATATGCAGGATTAAAATTTAGCACCCCTTTTAAGCGGCCCACACAAGGTAGAACAATTTGAATGTGCTATACGTCATCTTGACCATGGGCCTGCCCATAGTTTAAGATTAATGGGCCTAGCTTGGTAATGGTCTAATTTGAAGCCCACAGACACATGAGTTGCCAGATTTGGCTTAGGTTTCATATAAAAAATAGTAATTAATTAATTAATAATGATAATGATGATGACGATGATAATAAAGCCACGGTAGGTATGTAGTCTCCCTTTGCATTTAAAAGATTTTATTAGAGTAATATAATCTACGCTATTGAGGCCTTTTTTTATACATTTCTTTCTACATCATGAACCGGCTCATGTTATAATCAAATCAATCAAGGTAGATGTAATCAAAAAAATCAAATATGACAAATTTCTATGCTCTAGCCAAGTGAGACTGTAGCCGGGCTAAGAGGTTAGGAGTCCGTGCATTTCCAGAATTTTTGGTTTTTTTTTGGTGCAAAGTGAAGTACTTGGAAGAGTTGAAGTGGGCAGGTCGTATCAGAGTTGGACGGGGAGTAGAAAGTGTTTTCAACATTCTCAACTTCTTTGAAAAAAATGGAATGGCCTGCCACTACTCATACAATTTTATTGCTGCTGGAATGAATTGATGACACCTTCAAATTAAAAGCTTTTGCACCGTCTGAAGTTGAATGGCCCTAGTTAGGAAGATTTGATGCATTCTGAATTCTTTATAAGGTGTTAGGCAACACAATCAAAACTGGTAGAGCTGGTATGATTTCTCATTGATCTAGCATATTGGGTACGTTTACACGTGAAAGTTGGTTAAGGAAAAAACAAAAGCCAAGTGGAATCAAGCTTAAGTACAGGAAGGTATAACATTTTTGGGAGTAAAGAAAAAAAATGTTCTTAGTCTCGCAAAAGAACTTAAGGCCAATATGTCTCCGCATGATCTAAAAGCCAATACATCATTGCAGAAATTATAAATATGTATGTTTTCACATTTTGTAAAATAGACATGTGAAGAAAATATAACGTTTTTTAATGTAAATTATGATCTTGGAAAGAATTAGCATTTGACTGTCTATGCTATTTTTTCTAGTAATTAATATCTTCTTTTATTTTTCCGATAAAATGTGGAGAAAAGTCATAATATTTTCACCAAGAGAATGCTTTATATCAGAGTAATTACTTTTAACTAAAATTATATTTTTTAATTCCAGGTGCTTACAATGTCTACTATTCGCATGATTTAATGATTCACTAGCCAAGATTCCTCCATAATACCCGGGCATTATATAAATTGATTTATTAAAAAATATTGAAATAAATGTATTATTAAGTATTTTTTAAGAATATTTTATTAAATATCCCGTTGTAATTTAGTTAGTCGAAAAAATCTTTTAACCTTTAGATTATTATTTGTTAAAAATTTTCTTGTTATCATGCTATTATTTTTAGAGATAGTGAAAAACCTACAATTAAGAATTAAGGTAAGGTGGTGTTAGAAACTTTTCTTATTGAAAGTTATAGTTGAGAGAAAAACCACTTCACTTATTGATGCAGTTAAACTGGAATTTTTTTATCCTTCCACCCTCCTTAAAGCTGCAACGAGCCCCAATCATGTGAAAATAATTATATTAGGCTAAGATCATGTGAATCAAATCATGATACGCAAACTTTCTGTTCTGTCACCAATATATAAAAATGTGAAAGGATGTGCCAAATGTGCACACTAGTTCCGCCATGTACTCTAAAATAGCCCCAGCCGTACCATTTTTGTTCCTTCCTCTTTTCGTTCACACCCAAGTTATCAACACCCCTTTGGAATATTGTATCCCAACGACTAAACAAAGTGTTCTTATCCGTATCCGGCTGCCCGCTACAACATCTCACATCTCGGATCCGACAAAATTCATATACTTCTAAGTACAAGTCATATAACAAGAGTCTCAGCAGCAATTTAACTGCTAAGATCATCTTATCCACGGTTAGGGATTTGCTGTAAAAGTGTTACAAGAAACTCCTTGTAGTAATTTCTTGGTTAGTGTAAATTATTTTAATTAAAAAATTTAATTAATTAATATAATTATTTTTTTAAAATACATAATTTATACTAATTGAAAAGTGCTCATGTTGAAGCAAATCCGTTGACCTTATCCACTGATCCCCCTCAAAGTTTTCAACTCTTCGTGTGTGGGTGTTCTGTGTGTGTATATATATATACCCTACCGTAGCAAAACTCTTCAACTTTCTCTTGAAAATATCTCTCTCTCTCTATATATATATACTTCTCTTGCTCTATTTCTAGTGAAGGAAGTATACATACCTATTGTGTTTAGATAATAGTTGAGATGAGATGGTGTTCATTATATAAGGTAAGGTGAAGTCTAACCATTAGCAGACAAAATCAGAGAATTAGAAGAGGTTAGCTGTTTGAGAGATCCAAAGGTGATGGAGATTCAGAAAGGAAACCCATCGAGCAGGACATATGCCACCGCCTGTGCCGTCGTCGCCTCCATGGTTGCCGTTCTCCTAGGCTATGGTAATTCACCATTAATAAAAACTTGTTCTTTGCACAAATACATGCAGAAGCGTATATATCTTAAGTGTTTGATTATGATGTATGTATGTTCATGCATGGGGATGGGTGTATGGTTGGTTGCAGACACAGGTGTGATGAGCGGTGCAATGATCTTCATCAAGGAGGAGCTCAAGATCAAGGAGGTGCAGGTGGAGGTGCTGGGCGGGATCTTGAACATCGCCGCCCTCTTCGGGTCGCTCTCGGCCGGCAAGACGTCGGACATGATCGGCCGGAGGAACACCATCATCCTCTCCTCCGGCATCTTCTTCCTCGGCTCCGTCCTCATGGGCTTCGCCCTCAACTACGCCATGCTCATCACCGGCCGCTGCGTCGCCGGCCTCGGCGTCGGATTCGCGCTCATGATCGCCCCCGTCTACTCCGCAGAGATATCCTCCCCAGCCCGGCGCGGCAGGCTCACCTCCCTGCCGGAGATTTGCATCGCCGTCGGGATCCTCATCGGCTACATCTCCAACTACTTCTTCGCCAAGCTCCCGCTCGCCTACGGGTGGCGGACCATGCTCGGCCTCGCCGCCGTCCCCTCAGCCGCCCTCGCTGCGGGCGTGCTGCTCATGCCTGAATCGCCACGGTGGCTGGTCATGCAGGGCCGCCTCGCCGACGCCAAGAGGGTGCTAGCCAAGGTCT
Source organism: Piper betle (assembly GCA_033002965.1). Classification (NCBI taxonomy): domain Eukaryota; kingdom Viridiplantae; phylum Streptophyta; class Magnoliopsida; order Piperales; family Piperaceae; genus Piper; species Piper betle. The sequence continues at coordinate 77,558 of JAURVB010002646.1, read as the reverse complement.
CGGACACCGGCGAGGAGGCCGAGCTCCGGCTCCGGGAGATCAAGAGCGTCGCCGGCATCGACGAGTCCTGCGACGACGACGTCGTGGAGCCGGCCTTGCGCAGCCGCGGCGAGGGGTGTGGAAGGAGCTGTTCCTCCGGCCGACCAAGGCGGTGCGGTGGATCCTGCTCACCGTGGTCGGGATTCACTTCTTCGAGCACGGCGTCGGAATCGAGGCGGTGGTTCTGTACAGCCCGAGGATATTGAAGGCGGCCGGCATCCACGACCGGGACAAGCTACTTCTCGCCATCATGGGCATCGGCTTCACCAAAGCCGCCTTCATCCTAGTCGCCGTCTTCTTCCTCGACAAGGTAAAATTTCCATGTTAACCACTCGTAAGCTTGTTGTCAACTTGAATGAGTAAAAATGGTTTAGACTAATTAATGCTCATGAAAAATTGTGCACTTAATAAAAATTCACATCTCATTGAATGATATGCTCAATGGGAGTGAGGTTAACATTTCAACAGACAACTTGGAGTCGAGTTCTTACGTAAGTGCACAATTAACCATTTCTTGTATGAGTACTTAATTTTATAGACATTTATTATTTCCATTCATTTACGTTGATAAAATATGGGTTGTGTAAGATCCACTTCTCAAGTTTGTTAATTAAGTTTGATAAAAATAAATAAATAAATAAAATAAGGCCGATGATAATTTTAAGAAAACTTTTATACTTTAGAGAATCGGTGGTGGTTATTTAGGTTATACTGATTTTACTGTTTTATTATGAGTTGGATAAAAATGGGGAATTTTTCAAATCTTTGAGTTGGGTAAGACGTGTGGTTTTTTAATACCTATGGGATGTTTTATGGTTGATTTTGTTATTTTTGTTAAATGAGTGGGTATAGAAATATGTATTAGAATAGTGACGGACTTGAAAAAAAAACTTACCTCAAATCTTTAAAAAATATAAATTTAAGATTAATCAAAACAGTCTTCGAAAAAGATATTACGTCCCTGTCACCATCTTGGTATCAAACGGAGATTTAAAAAATAAATAAATAAAATTAAAAATTAAAAAAATAAAAATTATATTCTAGTGTCCAGTGCATTTAGTTGACTCTTGGAGTCTTAGCCCTGATTCTATTTTTTTCAAAACAATTTTTTAGTAGCCTCTGATGCGATTAAAAGATTAAAGTCAAGCTGGTAGCTTTGTTTACATCGTATTTGCACTTCCTTAGTTGTATTCTACTTGAATACTTGAATATATTCAAATGTTAATCGTAATAGTTACATTGGAGTAGAATTAAGTAGATATTCTTTCTTTCTTTCTTTCTTTTTTTAAAAAGAATTTTTTTAACGTGCATTAACATATTGTTACATAACTTCGTTTCCTAATTAAAAATTTGCCAATTTTTTTTCATTTTATGATTCTGATATTAACAATTATGCATCTGCACCAATAGCTAGGAAGACGACCACTGCTCCTAACCAGCATCGCCGGGGTGACGGTGTCGTTGGCGACGATCGGCGCGGGGCTGACGGCGGTGGAGCACGAGACCAAGGCGTCGGCGTGGGCGATATCGCTGTGCATCGCCGGCGTGCTGTTCTACGTCTCCTTCTTCTCCATCGGGATGGCACCCATCACCTGGGTGTACAGCGCCGAGGTGTTCCCACTCCGGCTCCGCGCTCAGGGTCACTCCCTCGGCGTCGCCGTGAACAGACTCATGAACGCGCTCATCTCCATGACCTTCATCTCTTTGTACGAGGCCATCACCATCGGCGGGGCTTTCTTCATGTTTTGCGGCATCTCGGTCCTGGCCTGGTTCTTCTTCTACTTCTGCCTCCCGGAGACAAAGGGCAAGTCGCTGGAGGAGATGGAGGAGCTCTTCGCCCGCGCGGCCAATAATATTCGGACAGTGCGCAGCGGGGGAAGAAGAGAGACCACCGGTGTGGAGCTTGCAAATGTTGATAGAAAGGACGAGTTGAAATAATTAAGTTAGATTTAGCTGTAAGAGATTGTAATTATGCTTTAATTATGTGAGCAGTTTTTTTTTGGTGAGTTAATAAAAGCTTAATCCGTCCTAAACCTGGATTAAGTTGGACAGAGAAAAAGAAAAAAAAGTTAATGAAATTTGTAGTGTGTGACCTTCGATTACTTTCTAATGCAATCAATCATGAAGATTAAGTGAACTCAAGTTGCTTTTTTCTCTGATTAAACAAACTATTATAGCGTTTAGTTTTACTAACTAGCAAGCTTTCTTATGTTAATAAAATGTTACTACACAAACGATAGAATGCAGCATTGTAGGGGTGGAATTTTAGTTGTCTGTGCATCTTGTCGAAAGAGAAGTGGCATGAGGATGAATGAACCTGTTTTGGAATATGATAGATACCTACCTGTAGTGGTCTATCATCGTAATTCTGGTCCTACGAATTGAAAGTCATAAATATTTTTGTATATCACTCATTCTAGTGAAATATTGAAGTCCAAAGGCCACATATAAAATATAGCACTGCAGTTCAATTATTAAGCTTAAAGATGTCTTCGATTTTTTACTCCATTACATAGTGTAGTCAATTCCTATACCAGCTTACTGTACCAAACTATACCATATTGGGCACGGGATATGGACAACAGCACTCTCTGCCAGGCGCAAGAAAATAGCAAATCAAAACTAAATCAAAGACAAGAATCGCACCAAACGTAACAGAAGGAGACCAAAAACGGGGGATCGATGATAGTTTAATAGTGTTTCTCTTGATCATTGTGCCTCACCTTTCATTAGCTCTAAGAGTCGCTGCAGCACAGTTCAATATACACATTGAGCTGGAACCTCAAAATTAGTCGATTATTAATTGAAGCTCACTATTTGATACAAGAATTCTGGTGACAACTTGCCGTCGACTCGAGTTAATCAATCCATATCCTTTCTGGCAAGCTTGTACATATCCATAATATGTCGACGATTCAACTCTTGTATACATAATTTCCGCATGCCTTTTCTCGTTTTCTAGTTAAAGACTCCAATAGTCAAGCGTTGAAAATGCAACAAGATTAGATCGCTTGACAATTATTGATGAAGACAACCATCTTTTTTTATATTCATTTTTAGTCATACGAGCACAAACGAAGGTCTCTTCTCTTATGCGACCAACTTGCTCGTCCAAAAATCGGCAGGAACGGTGGACAAAAACATGTACTGAATGCCTTACGGATACATATGATATGCAGTACTTGATTCCTCGGATGCACAAATCGGCACCGCGCTGATCCGATTTTGGGGCCGAATCGATCGGCCCCGAATCGGTCATCGAATCACCCGAGTACGGCCGATTCCGACCGATTTAACTCAGAATTGGAATCGGTTGATTTAAATCGGAATCGGTTGATTTAAATCGGAATCGGTTTTTTAAGAAATTACTAAAATACCATAAGTATGATTTTTATTAAATTATTTAAACATAGGTAAAATTATAATTTGGATTTTAAAAACCTAAAATCAAACCCGCTCCCCCCACATCGCCACCGCTCGTCCGCCCGCCGCCGCCCCGTTTCCACCCTTCGCCGTGCGTCCCCGACTCCGGGCTCGCCGCCGACCGGGCTGTCGACCTCGCTGCCGACCTCGCAACGTTGCTGCCGACGTGTGGCCGGACCGAATCGGGCTGTGAAACACGAATCGCCGCCGACTCCGCTGCCAACTCTGGGCCACCGACTGTCCGTCCGATCGGGTTGCCGACATCCTCCGACATCGCCGTCGCGAGACTCGCCGCCGACCGGGCCGCCGGCAGCGGCTGTGGGTAAAGAGCGGAGGGTGGCATTCTCGTAATTAAAAGTTGACTCGAGTCTAACTCGAGTTAAAAATAATAATTAATTCTAAATAATTTTTAAAAAATCTTTAAAAATATTTAAAAATATCATAAATTATGATACTCAGAATAATATCAAAATAACATCAATACCTAATCTTAATATATTTATATTATGAATTGTCAAATTATTATATATAACCGATTAAACTAATTTGGACCGATTCAACTGAATCGATTCCTGGCCGATTCAGACCGATTCCGATTCTGATTCCGACTCCTGAAAAACCAATTCTGATTCCGATTCATGCAACCATGCTTGATTCTAGCCTAATTTAATGTGGCTATTTTTTGTTACACTTTGAGAATGAACCTTGATGATAACAATATACAAGGCCGTCGCCAATTTCGTCATGGATTCGGGTTGGTAGTATTATTATTATTTTTTGGAAAATTACCTAATCCTAATATCTGTATCTGAATATTATCTATTTGTTTATTTCATTTACCATAACCACGGTTTATCAAAATTCGCTTGAGTCCAATTCAATCCACTATGAAAATATTACATCTCTTACAATAATATAAAATTTTAATATAATTTTAAAAAAGGATTACAATCTATTATATTTGAAAATATATTTTATGCATTATATCACATATTCTGATGATTGGATGAAATAAATTCCGAATATTTGAGGCCTTAGAATATATCTAAATTGTATGAAATTGAAATCGTATCCCAACTAGATCCCATTCGGATCAACATTGGCCGATGACTATCAAAGGGAGTCCCGTCAAAATTAGATGTCTTTTTAATTCTTACTAGGCAAGATATCGTGTCATGTATTACATATACGGGATAAATTTTAATTATATATATAAACTTTATTGAATTCAGAAATAGGCTATAATAATTTAATATCTTATACATAAGCTGTGATTGACTATAAAGATATATTTTATTTGAATAAAAAAATAAATTATAATTATTTTATTTTTTTGTTATATATATTTTCCTTAAACAAATAAGTTGAAGTTAGTCGAATTTAAACCCATGACCTTCTATCATTAAAAATATTTTTATTATTTTTTAAATAAATTAAGTTAGCGAGATTTAAACTTGTGATCATTTGCCGAAGGTATTTTTCTTGTAATTTTTAGATTTTTTTTATATTTTGATTAACTGATTCTCTTACTTTTAATATTTATTTGGTCCTCTTTTTATTAATATAAGAATAGATTAACATTATTATCAATTTGATTATTGATCTATGAATGTGGCTAAGGTAAAGAGGTAGGTTGTTTACAGTTTGCAGTTAACCATCTTTCTCAATCATTGCTAAGAAGCCATATAATTTGCTCTGATAATTCTTTTATTTGACATCGACCGAAGCAATAGCCAATAAGGCTTTGCACTACGACCGAAAACAATGACATGTAGCAAGTAACCCTTCTCCTTCGTTCACTAGCAAATTTTGAGCAAATTACACTCTATCATCATGGAAGGTAAAACATTGACATCTTTATCTCCATTCGACCCAAATCACATCAGCATCCTCGCCAATCCCCATGACAGCCCATTCTATCGTTCAGAAAGCAAGATGTGGCCAAGAACAAACACAGCAACAATACAACCAGTACACTGCAATTGTGGATAGAAGCTAGAGACGCCACCATTGACGAGGGAAGCTGCTTTCACAAGTCAAAAAGGCAAAGGGGGCCGGCATGCTCCAATCTTCCCATTTAGACATGGGTTTTTTGTCTATTACTCACTTTCAACTTCAAATATTCCAAGTCCGTGGCCTGTGTTCACACAGATCAAAAGGCCGATGGGCATATATCAGTGAACAGAGCTCATGGGGCCAATATCTCAATTATAGGAAAGGGGAAAGATTGTTTTCTCAGTGTTGAGTATTTCCAGCTACATTTGTGGTGGTTCAATTATCTCATAAGGATTTGTTTTGCTTGGTCGGCACTTAAGTAAACTTCTATTTACAGCGATATTATTTTGTTTATATTGCTGATACTTGGTTTGAAAAATCAAATATTTACCATTGATAAAAAATAATTTGATATTACTATTTTTTTATTTATTTTTACTGAACCAGTGTGGTTTGTCGTATAAATCAATCATGTAGTTAGGGGTGGTCGATTTCAATGTAGGCTCACTCCAAAGTCACGGTCAAGTTCTGCTTCCAAGTCCTGTCCATAACTTTTCTAACAAAATTTCCAAATTCTACATGATGGCCTCTCTCCCACGAGTGGAATAACAATCATCAATCAATTCAATTGTTTTTTTAGATTATATTTTTATTTCACAAAAAAAATTATCTCGATGAAAACTACTCTCATTAGTCTCTGGCTATAGCCACAATTTTTTGCACAAATTATTCTCGACCCACTTTCGAGTTGAACTGGTTTGAGCATCATCATCAAGCTAAGATTATCATGATATGATATATTTGTATTCATTTTTATTGAACACAGAGGCTACCAAATCGTTGTTGCCCACATCTAGGGGTGGGCGTCAGTCGGTCGGACATCGGATAAGACATTGCCCATGTCCGTCAACGTGACCTTGGTCAAAAAGTTGATCGTCCTCAGGTAAAATTTTTCGGTCAAGGCGGTTACTGTCAAAATTCGGTCAATATAAGAAATTATTTTCCTCTCATATTTATTTTATTATATAATTATTATTTTTATTATAAATATTATTTTTCTCACAAACGACTAATATCTTATTTATATAATCGCTATATCTTTTATTTTTCTTATTTTCTCTTATGCCAATTAGCATAAAAATTAAAATCATTTTTTAAAAAAAATATTTGAATAAAGATATATTATATTATAATGGGAAAATTCACAAAATAAAATTGATGTGAAAATCTAAGGATAGATATGTCAAACAAACCTTCTATTAAAATTAAAAGTTTATCAATTATTCATCTTGTTGGAGGCTTAAATAGAAGATTGCAAAAAGTAAATAAGTTGATTATAGAATGTTTATCAAAAAGTCAATACGAACTTATTTGAAAAATTATTTAGATATCTTGTTTATCAAACTATTTCTTTTATGGATGTAGTAGATGCGTAATTTAATATATTATCATGGTGAAAATTGAATAAAGTAAAATATCCTAATTTGAAAAAAATTACTCAATATGTTTTAGTCATTCTTATCTCAATCATTTCCTTCGAATTGGCATTTAATATTGAAGAACAAATAATTACCTTAATTAAGAATAATTTGAGTCCAAAAACACTTTAAATTTTGATATGTATTTAAAATTGCTTGAGGAGTAAACATGAAAGTAATTCATATTTTATATCCATGCATTTTTTATTTTTGATATATTTTGAACATATGTTCTTCTCTTGCTAGTGTATTTTTTACTTGTAGAGAAACAAATAAATTCATCATCAAATTTGTTTGAAAAAAATTATTGAAGAATGAGAAGATATTGATGATTATGTCAATAATAAGCATGTGAAAATGTTATATTTACTTTCTACTCTTTTAATATTTATAAAATATTTCTATAAAGCAATCAACTTTTTTGTATATTTTTTTATGTAGGTGAACTAAATGAAAAACTAACTATTAGAATATTTTGTCTTTGAAGTTTATACAATATTTGATTACATTTTAACACTAAAGATTACTTTAAAATTTCTATACATCGATTATCTTTTATTTGAGTTAGAAATGTATACAAACTAAAATTTGAAATTGAGGACATTCTAACTATATAGTAAGTAGTTTGATATAATTGTTGATGTGAATATAGTGTTTTAAATTCCTAAATATGAGGATGACTTCTATCTTTTTCTATGTAAGTCATTTTGGGTTGTTTTATATATTAAATATCAATTATATATATAAACTTAATTAATTTTAATGTAAATCATGATTTAAAATTTTCATAGAACATAATATTAACTTTATAAATATTAAAGGCATTATGTTATTGATATAAAATATTGGATATTTGGTTGGACAAAAAATGCCTATATTTAATTTATTTTTATTCGGTCAAATTCGATCGGATATATTTCAGACTTTGGCTAGACTCAAGTAATTCGGACATCGATGCCGACCCCGACTCACATCCCACCCCTACCAACACGTGTTGCTTTCTGTACACAATTTTTGACGTCTACATATATGACCTGTTGATTGATGAATTTCTCATAACTGGTCCTGATTAATTATCATCCAATCGTTATTCAATCCCTATCGTCCATTGAAGAGGCTATTAACGAGGATAAAAGTAATGTTGATGTTTTTTCTTGAATTTTAGAGCAAGCCTGTAATCATCAAGTATGTTGAAATATTTAGTTTTTAGATATGTTTAATATTTGGCCACTTCGAACCAAATTTGTTTTTATTAGTTTTTTGAATAAGATAGGCAGGAATATTAGACATTAGACGTGCCCGATAAATGTGAGTATTAACAAATTTTATGCTTATCCTTAATTTATAATAAAATAAATATGAATGTTGGATGTAATTTTTAGATATGCCTAATATTTGAGAGCATTGAACTAATTAATCTATGACTAATTAATATGGAACATTTAATATAAGATCGGGAAGAAACATTTTATTTAATCTATAAGTAAAAACCCTGCATAGATCACTCTATATATGTTGAAAAATTTTAGTCACGCCTAATTTTTTTGCACCTCATTGGTGCCTTGTTTTTATTGCGTCACTTAGAACCTACGTGGATTTTCATTAACCAAATCACCAACAAGAAAGTTAACTGTGGTTTGTAACGAAAAAGAATTCACTGAACACTATTGTGAAATTCTGTTGATATAACTTTAAAAACCCACATGCACAAAATGTTATCTTTTAGTATATATTAACTTGAAAGCACAATTAAAACTAAAAAAACGCGGTTGGATAATTCAAAAAATTCACATATTCGAAATTTATTTTTCATTATGTATTAACTTGAAAACCCAATAAAAACTTATAAGAAATTTGGTTCTCATAACTCAAAAAACTCACATGCATAAAATATTATCTCTCATTATATATTAATTTAAAAACCCAATAAGAACTTATAGAGAAACTCAATTCTTAAAACTCAAAAAACCCACGTGCACGAAATGTACCTTCTATTATATATTAACTTAAAAATTCAATAAGAACGAAAGAAAAATTCGGTTGGGATAACTCGAAAAACCTACGTGCACAAAATTTATCTTCCATTATATATTAACTTGAAAACTTAATAAAAACATATAAAAAAATTCGATTAGGATAACTTGAAAACCCATATGTATGAAATTTTATCTTCTATTATTTATGATCTTGAAAACCCTTTAATTTTCAAGTTAATTTATAATGGAAGATAAACTTTGGAAGATAAAATTTTATGCATGTGGGGTTTTTGAGTTATGAGAGCTTAATTTTTTTACAAGTTTTTGTTGGGTTTTAAAGTTAATATATAATGGAAAATAAAGTTTTATGTACGTGGGTTTTCGATTTATCTAAATAGAATTTCTTTTAAGTTCCTATTTGGTTTTCAAGTTAATATATACTTGAAGATAACATTTTGTGCATGTGGTTTTTTCAGAGTTAGAAAACTGAGTTTCTCTATAAGTTTAGATTGAGTTTTTAAATTAATATATAATGGAAGATAATATTTTGTGCAAGTATGTTTTTCAAATTATACAAACCAAGTTTTTTATAAGTTTTTGTTGGGTTTTCAATTTAATATATATTAGAGGATAAATTTTGTGAGTTTTTCGAGTGATGAAAACCGAGCTTCTTATAAGTTACTGTTGAGCTTTCAAGTTAATATATAATAGAAGATAAATTTTTTATATGTGGGTTTTTTGAATTATTCTAATTGAGTTTCTCTTTAAATTATAATTGAGTTTTTAAGTTAACGTAAATGAAAGATAATATTTAGTTCAGGCAAGTCTTTCAAGTTATGTTAGCTGAGTTTCTCAAAGTGTGTTTAGTGGCTAGAGATTTGTTATGGCAATTGATACAACAAACCCACTATAACAAGTGTGTAATTAATTTAAATCTCTTTAATTAGTTATGTTCAAAATTTTAACTATAATAATTAAATTAATTGTCTTTAATTAAAAAATTAAACCAATCAATTTGTTAGAGTGGGTCGGCTGCATCAAGTGTTACAACAAATCCCTAATCTTATTTAGCAAGTTCTTTTTCTTTACAAAATGGAGTTAATTCTACTCTTTGCTGAAATATTTAGTAGAACCGATAAAACACGTAAGCTCCCGATAAAAATGGGGCACAAAACCGTGGGCGTGGTTAAAAATTTTCTTAAAAGTAATTGAGATGAGTTTCTCACATTGTCTCTTGAGAATTATAAATTTTTTCCTTCTCTGAAAATAGTTTAATACGGGAGGATGTGTTTACACTCGTTGAGTCCTTTTGTATGGACTAAGAGGCTAAGGGTCCGTCCTATGCTGCTACCGGGTACTCAAATTTATTATTTTATTTGAGTTTTCAAATCACAAGTCCAGAGAACGTAACATGAACTATTTTTTATATGATCTGCAATGACAATTACTGCAAATCATATAACTGAGATAAATGCTGGGTAAATAGTTAAAAGTGATAAAGATTATTCAAGCTCTCAATGATGACATATCATAGGGCGGGGGTGGGGGAACATCGTTATATTTGTCCTAATCGGTTGAGCACGAGGTTTGGACTTGGAAGACCAGTCCAATATGTAACCACATGACCTGCATTTGTCGTGTCCTTTTACTATCAAGTCCAAGCTGCATATATTCCATGTGTGGTTGTCACTGACAAGCTAGTATTTTGACAGCTTGGTATTCAATTCTACCACAATTAAATACATGGCAATGATCACATAACATGACATCTTTGGACTTTGACGCTAGAATTTAGTCATGGATTTGAACAATCCCAGAACTCCCACCGTGTCATACAGTCCACAATATTTGTATTGCACATCACCATGCAAAAGAAGCCGACCAATTTTCTGATCTTGTTCTTCTATAATTAGGAGGGTTGAGGACACCCACGAATCAAGCGTAAAAATTTTAGAAGGTAGATGATTATAAAATTTTTTAATTTAATTTTACGTATAATACTTTTAAGATAAAAACTTATTTATAAATAAAAATATATTATAAATTAATTAATTATTTTTAAAGAGATTATTTAAATTTATTAATTTATATTTAGAGCCAAGTTATTATAAATATTATTAAAAAATTTAATTTCTTATTAAATAGTGAACTAAATTAATGACATTGATCAAGTTACCGGTAGGCTAAAGAAAAATTTAGGTTAGATTTAATAACAGGTCAAGTATAAAAATTTTAATAAAATTTTTTAAAGTAAATAAATTATAAATTTTTTTAATTTAATCTCATATTTAATATTTACTGTAATCTTATATTTTATAATTATTATAGTAAAATCTTATTTAATTGTAAGAATGAATCATCAATCTTTAACCCATTATATTATAATTTAAATTGAATGGTTTACCTCGATGTAAATATGTTATTTTTAAAGAGACGATTTAACTCGTTATTTTACGTTTGGAACCGGCCGTTTCATCGACATGGCTACATATGATACTTCTTGTCTTTATCTTCAACCAGGGCATGTGAACTTACAACAAGAAACACAGATTGAAAAGTATGATGTAGATATACGAAGGTGCCCTCAGCGGAGGGCTGGATCCTCACCGACCTCAAAAGTATGATGCACCTAACTGTTCCACGTATCCAAAACCCTTGCCTATCAGATTTGACTAGATATCAAAATGGTAATCGAAGGGATTATTTTTTAGCGATTAAATCTTGTATTATTTGCTGGCATATGATATATAATTAAACAAATAGGTCTGGTTCATTGAATCTTCCCACTCAAATTTAACAATTTTCTTTTGAAAATGATATATCATAAAATATCATAGTTTTCAATACCAAAGTTTTTGCATCCATTAATTCATAAATATTGGTGTCTCATATAAGACAAATCTATAAAATATTATATGAAATATTTATATCCTCCAATTGATAATGCTTAATGTAAATGGCAGGTGTTAGTGATGCCCGATTTTTGGCGAGAAGAAGACAAGAAATATTTGGTATCGATTGAAATTTTTTAAAAAGGTATTTTTAAAGATGCGAATCTCTTACTTTATATTTAACTTCAATGTAATAAGAATATATATGCATTATTGGGCCTTAATTATTTTTTAAAAGGGACAAAATAGTCAGAATAAATTCGGGTGAAAACTATATATTGCTTTGGAAATAATATATGGCCCATGAATGGATGATAAACAATTGGATAATAATTTATGATGAATCAATACTTAAGGATGATATAAGAAAACTTTTGTTGAAAATTAGATAATATTCAACCATAAAAGATGATACACGTTCTCATCAGATAAAACTAGCATTAATATTAACCAAGACAAGCTAGAAGAAGATCCATGAAAGTCGTGGCAAGTGTTATTAATCAAGTAATTAAACAATCAGACACCAAGACCATCGGGAGATTCTGGACCACTGTCCGCCAAAGCTGGACGACAAGTCAAAGTACATTTTCGTTCTGTTCCCAAAACCAATCCAACGGTTCTGATTAAGCCAACGTGGACACACTAAACCCAATCCAACGATCCTTGTTTGAAGATCCCTGCACGACGCAAACACACCTCCAGCTCCATGTAACGCTTATTTAAGCTCACATCCAAACCCCACACAATTAGTGGTGGCTTCCTCGTCCTTCTTCTTCTCCGTCCTTCTCTTCTAGGATCTCGACAGCGACGACGTTATATACCTCGCCGGAGGAGCTCAGATGGACGGCCACGCCAGCGGGGGAGCTTCTGAGCCGGCAGCACGGTCGAGGTCGCCGGCGCCGGAGCTGTCAGTGAAGCCTCGCCCCAAGAGAAACAAGTTCGCCTTCGCTTGTGCATCACTTGCTTCCATGACCTCTATTCTACTCGGATATGGTGAGCATGACAACTCTATATAACTCATTGTTCTTCTAGCTTCTTCTTGGGTGCAGCTCTGTTTTGAAAAGAGGGTGTTTGTGATCTGTGTGTAGATATTGGAGTGATGAGCGGCGCGGTGATCTTCATACAAAGCGATTTGGGGATCAACGATGTGCAGAAAGAGGTGCTCATGGGGATACTCAATGTGTGGTCGCTGATAGGGTCTGCCGCCGCCGGCCGGACTTCGGATTGGATCGGCCGGCGGTACACCATCGTCGTCGCCGGAGCAATCTTCTTCGCCGGGGCGCTGCTCATGGGCTTTGCCACCAACTACGCCTTCCTCATGGTGGGCAGGTTCGTAGCCGGCGTCGGCGTCGGCTACGCGCTCATGATCGCCCCTGTCTACACCGCCGAGGTCTCGCCGGCGTCGTCGCGGGGCTTCCTCACCTCATTCCCGGAGGTCTTCATCAACGCCGGGATCATGTTCGGATACGTGTCCAACTACGCCTTCTCCAAGCTGCCGGAGCATCTGAGCTGGCGGCTCATGCTCGGCGTCGGGGCCATCCCGTCGGTGTTCCTCGCCCTCGGCGTCCTCGCCATGCCGGAGTCTCCCCGGTGGCTGGTGATGCAGGGCCGCCTCGGCGAGGCGAAGAAGGTCCTCGACAAGACCTCTGACTCGCCGGAGGAGGCCGAGCTCCGCCTCGCCGAAATCAAGTCGGCGGCCGGGATACCCGAGGACTGCAACGACGAGGTGGTCAAGGTCGTTCAAAAGAAGAGCCACGGAGAGGGTGTGTGGCGGGAGCTTCTTCTCCGGCCGACGCCGTCGGTTCGTCGGATACTCATCGCAGCCGTCGGCATCCACTTCTTCCAACAAGCTACCGGTATCGACGCCATCGTGCTGTACAGCCCGGAGGTCTTCGGCAAGGCCGGGATACAGAGCAACAATGGCAAGCTCGGGACGACGGTGGCGGTGGGCTTCACCAAGACCATGTTCATCCTCGTCGCCACCTTCTTCCTCGACAAGGTCGGCCGCCGGCCTCTGCTCCTCACCAGCGTCGCCGGCATGATCCTCTCCCTCGCCGGCCTCGGCTTCGGTCTAACCATAGTAGACCACAGCCACGGCGAGAAGATCACGTGGGCGGTGGCGATCTGCATCGCCTGCACCTTGTCCTACGTCGCTACCTTCTCGATCGGCCTCGGGCCGATCACATGGGTGTATACCTCGGAGATCTTCCCGCTCCGGCTCCGGGCGCAGGGGGCGGCCATGGGAGTTGCGGTGAACCGAGTCACCAGTGGTGTCCTCACCATGACCTTCATCTCCCTCTACCATGCTATTACCATCGGCGGCAGCTTCTTCCTCTACGCCGGCGTGGCCGTCGTTGCCTGGATCTTCTTCTTCACCTGCTTGCCGGAGACGAGGGGGCGGACGTTGGAGAACATGGAAGAAGTGTTCGGCAAGCCGCCGCCAGAGGCGAAGCAGGTTCAGATGGCAACGCCGGCTGTCGCCGGCGCCGGAGATGATAAGGGCCAAAATGGTCATTCTAACTCCACCTCCTAAGGAGTTTTAACTTGTAACCGTTGGTTATATATATAAAAGATATATTAATGAAAATGCCAAAGCTTTTTAATTGGAAATTACTTCGGTTGATTAAGTAGAAATGTAGTAGATTAATTATGTGTTTTTAACATAATCTGTCTAAGAAGATAATTAAAGTTAAATGGTTTTTCACGTTATAGAAAGGCATGGATTAAATAAAAGGCCCAGAATTTGAGGATGTTGTGTTGTCCTTCTCTGATGTTCACTTATCCAACTTGACGTTACTTGTTAAGTCCAACGGACGAACCATGTGCATGGAAAATTTGGCAGATCAATCCATCTTTTTTTATTATCTTGTCGTTTGCATCTCGAGTTCATAAAAATTAACCGGTCAAAAATTAGTTTTATATGCGATACCTACCTTGATTACATTAATAGGTTAATTAGTTTGAAACGATATCACAGAAAGTCCCAAGAAACCCGTCAACACGATGACTTGGAGTGGACATGAACAAATATATTCAAAGTAGGAGGTTTTTAACCATCCAATTAAATCGCATAATTATTTTTATTTCGAATTGAACAAAGTTCTTTATAATCTAAGAGTTCATCAGAATTTTTTCTAACATCGCATCAAACCATACTCTTCCAACAATAATCATCTGGATTGGAAGATCAATTCTTACAAGACTTGTGTAATAATTCTGTTCGATTTTCTTTCAATTGTGAAATTTTTATAACGATATAAGATTAGTCTGTCTATTTATTGATAAATCCAACTTTTGTTCGATACTAGCAAAACACAATTAAAACAAGGACTAATTGTTATTGAATGAAGGCCGCATTTTCTTTTATCTTCACGCAATTTTTAATTGATACTGATCATCACTTCATTTTGCAACCTATATCCAGCCATTCCTTACTCGTCACTCAATCAAATCTTCTACAAAAGCCTAAAATTGTGACATTAATAAATTTGTAGCCCTAACAAAATTAGAATAATTATTAATTATTCTAGACTGATTTATTGACAGAATATTCACCAAATTTTCCCAAACAGAATCGTTAATTAGTGGACTTGAATACGTAACGTAGTTTAGTTGGGCGATATCTTAGAACAACTCTCCTTTTATATCCAGGACCAGGATGTTATCCATTATCCACATGAAAGAAATAAACTAGGTACTTCATTATGACAATACATGGATAGACAATAATATTCCTAAATAAATGAAGATTAACTATCCAAAAACCAAGAATCCAACACCTATTCTAGTTTAGATTTAATAGTTCAATTCCAATATAATAAAACTATTGTGTAATCCAATATTTAATATTTCTTACCATAGTTGAGCTATTGTTTAATATTTATTGAGGATTCCTAATTAATACAATAATAAAGCTATCGGGTAATCTTCACATTTACTCACCATTTTGTATAATGAGATGTCTTAAATTCGATATTTTAACTATCAGTAAAAGGTAGACATGCAACCCAAGAACTTCAAAACTTAATTACCCAAGTTAAGTGACATGATGTGGCTACCTGTTTTAATAACGAACAAACTATATCATTTAGGCTTGTATACTTAATAGGTTCTGTGAATATCTCACAAAGAAGCTCCCAATATTTTGCAATTCTCAAACTTCACATATACTTATCCACACTTTAATTTATTAAATTAGATTAAATTAAATCTTAATAATTTATTCTATCACTAAGTAAATATTACTTAATATAAAGATTAGTACATCCCCCTTGGTCGTGCAATGGACTTGTAACGCACTTGAGAATCCATACATGGAATTGGAAATGGTTACCCCTCTTAAATTAATCTTTCCATCTTGAATTGAAGATCATAATAATAATATTCTTTTCTAATCCCAGCCTATAAGGAAGACATTCGACAAAAGGCAACTCTTCAAGATCCCACATTCGGTTCGTCTGATCGAATCTGACGGTCTAGGCATAGATAGAATTGCGTGGTTCCTACATCACTCTCTGGTACTAAACTATAATAGTACTAATTTCTTGCATGGCTGCTAAGACAATCTAACAGCAGGACAAAACTAGAGTAGTAGAAATTGAGTTGAACCGGTGAAGCCACAGCTTGATTATTAGCAGACATTTTTTAGTAGCCCTTGAAGAAGAGGAAGGATCGATGGCCTGTGAGAATGGTGCCTGCAACATCAGCGGCGGGGGAGGGGAGGTCAAGACTCGCCGGAGAAACAAGTATGCTTATGCCTGTGCCATGCTTGCTTCCATGTCTTCCATTCTACTCGGCTATGGTAATTAAGTGTTTGATTTCATCTTTACCTGCGTTTTCATCTATGAATGGAGTATTTATCACAGAGAGGTTTATGATTACTGAAATTGTTGAATATCAACATGTGATGTGGTGAGAAGATGTGGCAGTGATGAGCGGCGCGGCCATCTTTATCCAAAAGGAGTGGAAGACGAGCGATGGGAAGATCGAGGTGTTGATGGGCATCATCAACTTGTACTCCCTCGTCGGATCCGCCGCCGCCGGCCGGACTTCGGACTGGATCGGCCGGCGGTACACCATCGTACTCGCCGGCGGCATCTTCTTCGTCGGCGCCGTCCTCATGGGCTTCGCCACCAACTACGCCTTCCTCATGGTGGCCAGGTTCGTGGCCGGCGTCGGCGTCGGCTACGCGCTCATGATCGCCCCCGTCTACACAGCCGAGCTGGCCCCGACGGCCTCGCGGGGTTCCTCACCTCCTTCCCGGAGGTCTTCATCAACGCCGGCGTCATGCTCGGTTACGTCTCCAACTTCGCCTTCTCCAAGCTCCCGCTCAACCTCGGATGGCGCATCATGCTCGGAGTCGGCGCCCTCCCCTCCCTCCTCATCGCCGCCAGCGGCCTCGTCATGCCGGAGTCCCCCGGTGGCTCGTCATGCAGGGCCGCCTCGCCGACGCCAGGGCCGTCCTCCGCAAGACCTCCGACTCGACGGACGAGGCCGACCTCCGCCTTGCCGACATCAAGTCCGCCGCCGGCATACCGGCCGACTGCACAGACGACGTCGTGGCCGTCGGCGCCGTCGCCGGGAAGAAGATGAGCAAATCCGGCGAGGGGTGTGGAAGGAGCTCCTCCTCCGCCCGACGCCGGCGGTCCGGAGGGTGATGGTGGCGGCGATCGGCATCCATTTCTTCCAGCAGGCCTCCGGCATCGACTCGGTGGTGCTGTACAGCCCCCGCATCTTCGCCAAGGCCGGGATCAAAGGCAACACGGGCACCCTCGGCGCGACGGTGGCCGTCGGCTTCACCAAGACCGCCTTCATCCTCGTCTCGACCTTCTTCCTCGACAAGGTCGGCCGCCGGCCGCTCCTCCTCGCCAGCACCGCGGGCATGCTGGCCTCCCTCGTCGGCCTCGGGGCCGGTCTCACCGTCGTCGACCAGCACTCGGAGGAGAAGCTGGTGTGGGCGGTGGCGCTCTGCATCACCTGCACCCTCGCCTTCGTCGGCTTCTTCTCCATGGGACTCGGACCCATTGCCTGGGTGTATAGCTCCGAGATCTTCCCACTAAGGCTCCGAGCTCAAGGTGTTAGCATGGGGGCTGCCATGAACCGGGTCATGAGCGGCACCGTCGCCATGACGTTCATCTCCCTCTACAATGCTATTACCATCGGCGGCAGCTTCTTCCTCTATGGTGGCATCGTCGCCGTGGCCTTGGTGTTTTTCTACACTTTCTTGCCGGAGACGAGGGGGAAGACATTGGAGGAGATGGAGGTCCTCTTCGAGAAGAGATCCCCAGGTCGTCCGGCGGCGGCCGGAGAGGTGGCGATGGCGTCCGGCGACGTGGAGATGGCGCCGGCGGGTGGCCGGGGAGGGATCGCCGGAGATACATAGGAGAAGAGGGGTGGGGATGGTAAATTTGGTGACAAGTAGGGGGCTTTACGTTTCTTTTTAACGTGGAGTGTTTCACTGCTTGACAAGACGTGTACGGGCGATCTAAGCTGTATGGTTTTTAACGAGATATTTCTATTTTATAATATAGAATTTTTTAGAAATATTTACGAAAACGAATAAAAGTTTCGGGTTGTAGAGAGAGATCAAGGCTCTAGATTAGTGAGTTAAATTAAGAGGCAACGACGGAAGGGGTCTTAGTTTTATATAATCTATTAATTTGGCTTAAGAGTATAACCCGCGTCTTCTTTGATGAGTATTTGACAATATTATTTTTTTATCAAACAAATATTACTTAGCCCTTTAAAATTATTTAAATTATTATTTAATCTTTATTTACCAACCCACTGATTATTTAGACCCTTCATTTTTTAAAAAATATCGTTTAATTATTCTCTAAATTATCACGGTTAAATAAAAATTATTAAGTGATGATATAATCGGTTTATAATCGGTTAATAAGGGATGTAGCAGTGTCATATTAAAAAATAAAATTAATTATTTTATAAAATAAATAATATTATAAAATAAAATTTTATACACTAAAATTAAATATATAACGATTAAATAAATTAAATTATTATTTTGTTTAATTTTCTTGTCTAAGTCATTTTTTAACTCTTACAAGATGCGAAAATATTATCATTTTTTTCACGTGTAAGTCAAAAATTAAACTTGTAGAGAATAAAGTTGAATACAAATAAAACATTTAATCATTATGTCAATTTATTTTTTAATAAATAATTTAATTTAATTTAATTGATTTTATTATATAATATGACACTCCTATATTACTTGTTAATCGATTTTAACCTATCATGCCATTACTTCACAATTTTCGTCTAATAATGTTAGTTTAGAGGGTAGTTAAATAATTTTATTTTTTAAGGAGGGCCCTAAGTGGTGAGTGGCCTCGGTTAAAAAAAAGTGTTTAAGTAATTATTTGAGTAATTCTAGGGAGGCTAAGTAATGTTTATAAGTGGTCATAAAAAGATATATCTGACCCATAGGAAAAGATTCATCTTTCAATGAGCAGTGCATAAGAATATTAATAACATGAACTGAAACAGAGGTCACACATATGAGTCAATTCTGCAAATTCAGGCACACCACTAATTTCTCAAAGTGAAAGCTCTTTGTCTTATACATGCATTTTTTATATCTAATGGAGCACTCCATCACTTGCTATTTTCTTGATGCAACATGAGGCAAAACATAGCTTCAAATAGAATTGTACTATTGTTTTTGTTCTTCCAAACAAACAACTTAAAAGAATGAATTGTGGATGGAAACGACTCCGTGAAAATATCTTATGGAACCATAAGCCCAGCAGAAAAAGAATTCAAAAAACATCAACGACATTCTTGCAAAGAAAACTAAACACTCTGATGGAAATAATTCATTTGTTTCGCATAGCAAAGGGCAATAATTAGGCCAATCTCAATAAAGAAATCTTTCAATTTTATATGTTTGTATAAAACTACACAGTGCCAGTAGAAAACAGATATAACAAACATGAATCCAAGTCTATGCATAAACAGATAAAAAATCCAAGCACATCACTGATTTCTTAAAATGTAACCTCTGTCTTACGAATGCAACTCCTCTTCAATCGAAGAACCTCCAAATTCAAATGAAGTATATAAATGTAGATGATATTCACATTGAAGAAGTGGCTTACGCTCACTGCTTATGCCCATTCGTGTAAACCTCCAGAAAATCAAATAGGCAGAACCTACACATCATCAGCGCACAGAAAGATTTAGGCATTCATTAAATTAGGATTTTAACAAAAAAATCATATAAAAGTAAGAATCATACAATATTGAGAAGGCGGTGGGCGGGGGAGACCTGTAGATTGAGGAGGAGGGCGGCTGTGGAGTGGAGGCGATGCATGTCGTCGATGTAGGTGAGCTTCGTCAGCGGCAAGGCGTCGAAGTGGGTGGGGTCGTTGGCTGCGTCGAAGTGAGATTAGAGCTCTAGAAGATGAGGTCGGTGGAGCTGATCGGTGGAGCCGAGCTTGATGATGCCGGGGATGAGGGGGATGCAGACCATGGTGAGGCGGTGGGGGCGAGGCGGGCTACGGCTCCGGCTCGAAACTTGGACGCCGCCTATCTTTGCCGACAACCCACTCTGAGAGTCGGTGAGGAAGGCGGAAGTCGAAGTGGAGAGCAGCGGCCGGCGACGGAGGTGTGGTGGAAACGGAGGTGTGGCGGCAGGGCGGTGAAGGGGAGGGAGATGGAGAACTCATTACAAAGTTTTTTTATCATTGGTTTTTTAATTGTTTTGTTACCATTAAATGCTTTTTAAATGGCTAGATCCAAATTCAAGCATAGCGAGCTTCGCTGGTGCACATAGGCTCCCTTTTATATATATAGTATATGTGTATGTATATATATATATTTTAATTAATTTGAACTATAATGTTCGAAAATCTATTTTCAATCTATTCTGATTTCATTATAGACAAATATAATATAATCTAATACCTAATAATAATAGGAAAAAAAATTCCCCAGATTTAATCTAAAGGGGTTTTTTTATTTCATAGCTTATGAGCAGAAGCAACCATTTGAAAAAATGTGCTCATATGATATGTATTTTATTAATTCAGATGCAACCATTTAAAAAAGAATATTTTTACGTGATGTGTCTCATTAATTTGGATGTAATTCTTGGAAAAAAATATACTCCTATTAGATGCGTTTATTCATAAAATGATATATTTTTAAAATGGTACTCTCATAAAAAGATATTTTTTATAAAAGACTACCTTAGTTTGTGATTCTACAAAATTTTTTATTTTATTATCATTCTTCTAATTTCATTTTAAAATGCAATAAGCATTCATTAGAAAATATTTTATAATGAATGTGTTTATAATTTTCGTTTTCTTTTATTTCTATTGATAATTATACGCCGCACATTGCGCTCGTGTTTTTGCTGACAATTTCAATTGATTGAGTAGATGGAGCGAACTCAAGCCCATCGATCGATTTCAATGCCCAAAACAAATGACCCACGAGCCCAAAACAACTAAGCCCATGGTCCACCGCAAATGTTCGAAACTGGGCCCAAATGAAAAGCCCATGTCCCAATGAACCAAAACAATTATAACAGCCCAACCCGGCCTTTCTTCTTCGCCGTTTTCGAGCTCGGCCTAGTCCAAGGCTCCTCTCCAACATTGCCATTGCCAGAGCAAAGATTGCATTTTTACTTCGATTTCTCTCTGCGTTCCTCACAATGGTGATCGATCAAGGCGGAAAGGGGATTTCTTTTTAAAGCTGCGTCTTTTTTTTATACATTGTGTGTATTTTATTTTAAACAAAAGAAAACGGTTTTCAATTAATGATATTTTCTTCTTTAACATGTTATGTTTATGCCAATGATATTATTATTTTTATACCGTTCTTTGTTTTATTTTTATTTTTTATTTTTGGTGATGGTTGTCATTTTTTCTAATGTTATTTTTATTTTCAAGTGATAGCAAGCCAACAGCAGCAGTATATTTGTAGTTTGAGATTACCTTTTATTAGGTAAAAGATTTAGCCTATCTATGATTTGTTGGATAGTCATGTGTCATTTAAAAACTTAAGTATTTATGGGGATTTATAAAGTTGATTGTTTGTTTTTTTAATTTTTATCATTTCAAATTCATAGCATCCATCAATTGAGTTTCTCAGTAGTAATTGCTCTTGTCTTATGGATTAAGGCTTACCTTTCTTTTGCTTAATAAGACCATTATCAGGCCATTGTTTTGAGGTTATTCTGAGGGAAGTTCCAGAGTCTACTTTCAGACACTTTCAGCACCTCTCTGTTTCTATCTTAGGCAATGTAGCATGGAAATCCATTCTCCGTTATTCCACCATCCTTTCTAGATCGAGAGAATTTGGTAAAATATTATGACAAGAGAAAGAAAAGTTAGTCCAGATCGAATTTTTTTTCTTCTATTGGCTATGGGCTTCTTTTTGTCTATAAGTAGAATAGAGAAGGGGGATCAAAGCTTGCCTATTCCAACATTAATCATGCGTTAAACGTCCATGGTAGGGGACGAGGTGCATGCCTACTTCCCATACAACCATGACTGAGAGATGGAGAGACAAATATGCGAAGAAGCTGCTTGCTTTTTGTGTGTGTGTGTGTATTTATATGTATATATGTAAGTGACATTTTCTATACAATGACCAAGCCTTTCCACCTTTGAAGCATCTCTCCCTTCCTGGCCTTACCTTTTTTTGTACTTAGCTACATCTTTTTCTAGCCACTGGGTAAAATCCCTTTCAAATCTTTATGCCCCCTCTTGATTTGGTATTGTTCAAATCAGTTGAAATCTAGTTCAGTTTGAAGGTGGTCTGAAGTTGGATATCTGACGGCTGATGACTTTGAAAAATAGGTGAAAGTTATCCGGGGCAGATAGGGAAAAAAATCTAGTTTTGATTTATGCGAAAAGTTTTTATACTACCTGCTTTCAGAATCTTTCATAGAACGTGCAATCATACGTAATTCTCTCAGCTTGACCAACATGATATCTCAAATACAAGCCCCCAAATTCTTGACTGAATTGACAGTTCTTATTTCTAACGGAGGTTGGGGATTTAAATCTCCAGGGCTGCGGTGGAAATGTTGTAGTAAAGGTGTTAGTGTGGGTGTTTATAATGTACGTGTTTGTGCGGGTTTTTCCCAGGGTTTGCGTGTGAATGAGTATGAGTTGAAGCCCGGCCATGCATTTCAAGAATTGTACGTGGATGATTACAAACTTTTCTATCTTGCCTTTCATTTTCCATTTGTGGGCACAAATTAGGATATATTCCATCTGAAGCTTGTGAAATGTTAATTTACTTTGTCTATCCTATTGTAAAATCGGGGCCTCTTTGTTTCATACTTATGATTTTTCATTGGTTCTTTTTCTAGATGCCAACATAAAAGCCTGATTGACAGGTAGAGGAACAAGTGCAGAAATGATCCAGAATCTGATCCCAGGTTAGCCAGACAACATTGCAATACACTGTCTCGTCCGATTACCCTTCCAATTCCATTCCATCGTCAAATCAGTATGCAAGTCGTGGAAGAGCCTTCTCTCGGGCCCCTCTTTCTACACCCTTCGCAAACTTGCTGGCAAGAGTGAAGATCTCATTTTTGTGGCCCGGGCACCAATGTCTTCCCATGCTATAAACCTCTATAGTGCTACCCAAGAGACCTGGCTGAGATTGCCTCCAGTAGCACCCTTTCACGACTTCACCTTAAAATTTGCAGTCCGTCGCGTTTGGCAGCAAGGTTGTGATTTTGACCAACATTGTGGTACAATGAGAATATGTTTGTTTGATTTCATGTGTCCTGGAAAGGGATGGCAACGAGGGGCCAGCATGTTGATTGGGAGGAAACACTTTGCCTCTGCTGCAATGAGTGGCACCCTCTTTGTTGCAGGTGGCTCACAAGTCACACGAACTCTTCGGAGCGCATAGGCATATGAAAGTGAGCCGAACACCTGGCACCAGCTGCCTGACATGCACTATCAGCGGAAACTTTGCCAGGGGTTTGTTGTGGGAGGCCGGTTTGTGGTTGCTGGAGGTTTTCCTGGAGATGATGATTTGCAGCATGGAGTTGGGGGAGCCTTGCCAGTGGAGGTTTATGATCCAGACAAGAACAAGTGGCTTCTTTTCTCAGAAGTGCCGCATATAGTAGTTCCTGATCAGTATCCTACACTGTTCAATAAGAAATTCTTGCTAACCCAGAATACATTCGAGAGAGGATCCTCAATACATGGTCACCGTTCTGGTTGGCATGGCGCATGAAATCTTTGAAATCCTCGGTGGGTACAGATTATGTTTTAAGGGAATGTGATGTCCAGAAGCAGAGCTCTGACGTGTTGTTCCACTTCCCTGATATTGGAGTCTTTGAACCCTTCTGGTTGATATGGCGCATGGAATCTTTGAACCCTTGATGGGTACAGAGTTTGTTTTAAGGGAATCTGATGCCCAGAAGCAGGGCTTTGAGGTGTTGTGCCACGTCCCCGATCCGGGATTCTTGCTTGATCTGTTCATGACGGTTTTAGATGGTTATGATGGTTTACCACAGTTTTTTTGTAGGTGTGTTAATAGAGAGTTCGGACAATGAACCAAAGCACGCAATTCATACATTGAACATCCGACCCCTGGAGTGGGTATCTGTGGGGACACTGCCCACTCCGGCCCGCGTGGTAACCTCTGTGTCTTTGTTGCAACTTTGAAGTAGATTTTATTATTTTCCCTTCCAAAAGCTATCTAGCTGAGCATGGTTAGTGTCATGGGCCTGGTTCAAGGACCCAAAATTTTTCGATCCTAACCAGTCCGCGCGGCGTATTCTCACCCCGAGAACACCAGCCTAATACCAAGTACGCAACTTTAGAGAAACTACGGAATCCAGTAACGCAAACACCAACCTGTGCTCGCCAACCTCAACACCCCGAGGTTGCTGCCTTCAACCCTTCACTCGATCACCGTGTGTTGGTACCGCACCAAGCACCGACATAGCACTTTTGGCTACCGACACGCCTTGTCGATAGGCTGTTCCAGAAGTCAAACAGCACCACACGTAGGACTGCCCGATCGCCCAACCAGCAACACGCGCCTTGGGTTCGTGTCGTCTGCCCTTGCTCGTCTCAGCACCAGTTCTCGCAACTGGTTGCCTTGTAAATTTTGACCGTGATCTAGGATACAGAAGTTCCCTGTCTATAACGCCAGCCAACAAGCAAAATACAGATTACGGGAAAACACTTCTCAACTTTATATCATTTACTCGATCATAAGGATTTTATAAGCACTCGAACTCTCCTCTGAAGCACCTGCTCAGCTCGTGGACAGCCCCCATAGCCTCGCCCTAATGTACCCACAAATACAAAGGCGCACACAGGAATTACTCCCCGAGTAATCCTATCCCGATTGCCAACACCAGCAATCTAACAACGTGTACCTGGTTTCCAGCAAGTCGATGAAGTTCCAGCGCTCACCACAAACATCGGATGCAGCAACTCCACGCTTCTTTCTCACCAGCCGCACCACGCTGCTTTTCTCACAAGGAAGACGTCTGGAATCTCAGGAACTCTCCTCCTTACCAGACTCGATTCCACTCCCACGTCTCTCCTTGATCTGGCCTGATCCACCGATCTGCCCTCCTTTTTTCCAGCATAACCTTCGTGCCTATATTCACCACGCCCTTCTGATTTCAGATAGCTCTGGATCCTTGCATCTCCATCCACAAAGATCTGCAAATCTCTACCGTATCCAGCAACCTAGCACCACACCACGTCCAGGTTCACCCCAACGGCCTTGTGGTTATCTTCAGAAGCCTGTTGCAGCCTTCATGTCCCTGGATATGCATATCAGATCTTCCACCAAGATACGCCCCCAGCATGAAGCTTTATCACAAACCCCCATGGCTGCACCGCTGGTCATCCCGTCTCGCCCCACCGGCTCGACCCCAGCAACGTCCAGACATGGTCCAACCTCCCTCAGCAATCCACCGAACATATGCTGGCAAAGGTCCACCACAATTGCCTTGCACCAGCCCTACCGCTCGTGCTTGCCCCTGCACTGTCACGCGCACCAGAACCGCTCGCGCGTGCACCCGCTTGTGCTAACTCCGCGCGCGCCCGCGCAGCAGCGTGCTCGCGCACCCACGTGCCCGCGCAGCAGCGCGCTTGCGCTCCCGCGTGCCCGCACAGCAGCGCGCCTGTCGCTCCTTGCGCACACACCTGCACGCACGACCGCGCGCTCGCCTGCTACAGTGCTCGGTACTGTTTCCCAACACAGTACCGGTATTTTGCTCGGTATTGGCAGCTGCTCGGCACGCTGTGCTGCACACTCGGCTCGGTAGCCTGCTTGGTCCACGGTTGCACCACAACCTTGATCTGCCGACCCAAACACCGATCAGCACCAACTTGAGGTTTCTCGACCGGACTCGGCCACATGCTCGATACACCAAATACTGACCCATGTGCCGACACAACTGCTGTAACCCGATGTCATGCTCCGTCGCCATGCTCGGTCACTCAGCAGCCTCGTGCACCTCGGTTCGTAACCTGCAACTCGACACGGGTTAGCCTCGGCATGTTGTTTCCACCACTTGGATAGCCACCGCTACCCCCTCATGGACGCGGGAAACCTAGGGACAACACCCAATCCCTAGTTCCTTGCACCGCCCATGAATCACGGCTGTAACAGTTAGCTAGAGTTGTCGACATCTCTATAAATGTATGCACATTTCAGTCAAAAGCAACCTCATTGCAATGTTTCTGTTTTAAATATGTTCTAAAGAAATGGCTTTCTTAAAACTGCATTGAGTTGTTGAAAAGCCACGGAAATTTGATTTATGGGCTCGCAAGCCTAAAATATAGAAGGTAAAAGAAATTCATACTATATTATAATTTAAACTTATTAATGAGTTTAATTTTATTTACCGTATATTAACAGTGAAATATTATTCATGTTGTCAATTTACTTTGACAATGTAAATTAGATTTACAATTCAATTGAACATATTTAAAATAGCCTGTGGCACCCACGACAGTGTGGGTGACAGGTGTGTAATCTAATCAATAAGCTTGTAGTATAAAACTCAGGCCTCGTGTGTTTTATGTATGGTTTGTTTTTGTTTCGGTCCGAGTAGTACACGATCGGTCTAATTCGATTAGTCAGGGGTTAGGATGATCTTTATGTGTTGGAGGTTTGTGCATTGAGAGCATCTGAAGTTGAGTTTTCCCATCAGCCCTAATTGCCAAACTAGTAAGTTGTGCTCGTTATCAATCCATATTTGTTTCTCTATTTTATACACCTTGCGCGTTTGTGTTGCATTAACTAGAGTCGTGCCACTTGTATTTGAGAGGCATCTATCTCTCCCTCCCCTCCTTGTCTTTTACTTTTTTATCTTTCTTCCATCTTTTCTTATTTTTTCCCCTTTTCCTCCCTCTCTCTTTTCTTCGGACCCCGTTTCTCCTTCCTTCCTTTTCCTTCTTTCTTTTTCTCTCATTCCCCCTTTCCTTTCTTTCTTCTCCTCTCCCTTTTCTTTCGTCAGATCCCCTCTTTCCCTCTTTTCTCCCTTAGTCGCCCCATCTCCCTCGACTTTCTCCTTCCTCCTTCCCCTTTCCTCCTCCCTCCCTTCTCCTCCTCCCTTCTTCCCTTCCTCTTCCTTCCCTCTTCCCTCCCAATTGCCACCGCTGTGGGACGCCACCACTGCTGGGCGACGCTGTCGTGGGTCACCGCATGGTCGTTTTGGCTCCCCCTTCCCCTCTTTTCCTCCTCTTCCTCATTCTCTTCCCCTCCTCGTCACAATACACTCTTTCCTCCCACAATTCTTTTATTTTTGGGCACGATTTATGGTTGTTTCCATGTTGATCTCGTTATTTGGGCATGTACATAAACAATTCGTCATCATTTCATGTAGATCTAATAGTTTTTCCATTCACTATGTGTTTAAAATTTAATTTATATTAAAAAGTTGCATTTTTGGTTAATAAAATATGATGAATCATTCGTTCTAACCTAAATTCATAAAATCATTCTGCTAATATACATAATAATGGTTGAAAGTATAAAAAGATTAAGTTTTTATAATTCTTGGGCCATGTCTGTGTTATGTTGATTTATGTGCCAAAATGATAAATTAATCAAATAATTACAATAATAATATTTTTGAATAGAAAATGGTTGTAAAATGCTCATGTGTAAAGTCGTTAAGTAAAATAATAATTAATTTAGTTATCTTAAGTAATCAAATAATATAAGATTAATTTATTAATAAAATAATCTTTGATTTACGGGTATGAGTTGGGTGTGAGGTGAGATTTTTCAAGTTTTTTTATTAAAGTTGGTATGACAACATTATACTCGGGGTTGAGTTTAATACTTAATGTGAAATCTTAAGTTAATTTTCATAATTTTACTGAAATCTTATTTTCGATTAGCATGTTAGGTAACTCAATTAAATTGCTGTGAGTCTTCTAGGCATTTTGATACCTTTTGTTGGATTTAAGTTCGTGGGCTGAATCCTAGAAATAATTTCATAATGGACTGAGATTTTTGTTTCTTTATCTTTATTGATTTATTAGAATCTTGTGTAGTTTTTAGGACGCTCAGTATGTGTATATAATGTGGTTGCTATGAGATGCGATGTGTTTAATTTCATGGCCTTGTATGTCATGTCATTTGTTGTATGTAGGATTGTTTGCATGTCATTATACACATACATCATTCAGAGTTTAAATAGTGATTTGCATTTGTAAGGCAAGCGAAGTCGAGCTCATTGAGCTAGGACATAGAGCTTACCTCACAAGTCCATTAGGACTTGGCTCTATAACAATTTTGATTGATATAGTAAGATATAATTAGTGACATTTTATTAGATTCCACTACCTACGGGTCATCTTACCATGCTTTTCGGATTAATAAAATTTTCAAGTTGAAATCCTAATGTGAATTTTGAAAACATGAGATCTAGATCAAAAGTTGTTTTAACGTTATTTATTAGCCTTTCCTAGACCTTATACGAATAATATAATTTTTGAATTTTCTATGTACGCGTGATAGATGTGAGCATGACACCACTGAGGGGACCGGTACCCACATTTGGTCCTTGGTTTGAAGGCTTATATATATATATATATAAACTATTACCTACTAGCCGTGTGTATATCTTAAATGTGCATTTTTTCTGTTGTGTGTATTCAGGCTATGCAATGCTGTAGTGATTATGGTTTAGGCCTTATTGGCCATAGTATTGACACGTTACTACCGAGGATATCTGATTCGTGTCCATATATATTTTTGTGATTTTGATTAGGCCCTATTGGTCATACTTCAATATGATGATGTGGGTGTGGAGAAGTTTCTGATTTCGTGATGAAGTTTTTCGTGGATGATAAGTCATTCATTTGTCAGTTTGAAAAAAATATTTTCCATAGTTATTTATGGACCGATAATCTTCGATTACTAATGTCTATTTTCTATATAGTTTGGTGTTGTAGATTTGGTTGGGGAGACGTAAGGATCGAGAATGTTTCGTGGGATGACTGATTTGGTTGCTCCTATATTTGTGGTTTACTCGTATTGATGTAGGGCCCGTAGGCTATGTAATATAAATACTATGTAGGGCTATTGAGTAAATATAATTACCCATGTGAGGTCAGTGGGCTATAAAATGAAAATACTAATTTGGGCTAGTGAGAGCCTGCATGCCTTAAAAATACGGAGTTGTCATGTCTTAGAGTGTATGAAAAATTATTATTATTTACATTTGTTTGAACTATTTTGCAGACGATATATTCTAGGGCATGTAGGTTTAACCATTTTATGCAGGTATTCTCTAAGCCTCAGAGTCCTGGAATTGAAGATAAAATTAACCCAGGTATACTAAAGAATATGGAAATAATAGAAGCTGGATAGCTTCCTTAGACTCTTGATTCATTTTAAATAAATCACAAATAACAATAAAATTGAGCAGGTGAGTGCGGGGATCTTCATGCGCCAGTCTTGCGAATTGTCCCATAGTTTACAATATGTGAAACATAACTGGTTTCAACTCAAAGCTATTTGCTTCAGTTGGTAGCCTGAGAATGCTTGAATGTAATCTAACATGAAGATGAAGCCTTTTGGAGCTTTTGTGTCATCATCATTGGCTGCCAGTAAAAGATTATTATTCCTCTGTCTTACCTCCATTGTTCTCCAAACTCTAGCTTTTGGCGTAGTCGCTGATAAGTTCTCTCGATCTCTGCGTTATATGAGAATAGATCCTTAGTACATTCTCCTTGCATTCACTAAGCGGTACCTAATTAAATAATAAAGATACAAAAATTAAAATATAGAAAGAGAAAAGAACAATTTAAGCAACCAATCAAATTAATTTTGATAAAATTAAATTTTAATGTAATTCCTTGACAACTACACAAAAAACTTGATGTTAAACTTATAACACAAGTATATGTTATAGAAAGGCAAGGATTAAATAATAGCCAATAATTTGAGGATGTTGTTTGTAAGTCCAACTTGATGTTGCTTGTAAGTCCAACGGAGGAACCATGTGCATGGAAAATTTGGCAGATTAGTCCATTTTTTTTAATCTCTTCGTTTGCATCTCGAATTCATAAAAATTAACCGGTCAAAAATTAGTTTTATATGCACCATGATTAGATTCATAGGTTAATTAGTTTGAAAAGATATCCCAGAAAGTCCCAAGAAACCTGTCAACGACGATGTCTTGGAGTGGACATGTACAAATATATTCAAAGTGGAGGTTTTTGACCATCCAATTAAATCGCATAATTATTTTTATTTCGAATTGAACAAATTTCTTTATAATCTAAGAGTTCATCAGAATTTTTTCTAACATCGCATCAAACCATACTCTTCCAACAATAATCATCGGTTGGGAAGACCAATTCTCACAAGACTTGTGTAACAAATCTGTTCGATTTTCTTTCCATTGTGAAAATTTTATAACGATATAAGATTAGTCTTTCTATTTATTGATAAATCCAACTTTTGTTCGATAGTAGAAAAACACAAATAAAACAAGGTCAAATTTAATGAAGGCCACATTTTCTTTTATCTTCACGCAATTTTTAATTGATACTGACCATACTTCATTTTGCAACCTATATCCAGCCATTCCTTACTCGTCACTCGATCAAATCTTCTACAAAAGCCTAAAATTGTAACATTAATAAATTTGTAGTCCTAACAAAATTAGAATAATTATTAATTACTCTAGACTGATTTATCGACAGAATATTCACCAAATTTTCCCAAACAGAATCGTTAATTAGTGGACTTGAATACATAACCATGTATAGTTGGGCGATACGAGTATCTTAGAACAACTCTCCTTTTATATCCAGGACAAGGATGTTATCCATTATCCACATGAAAGAAATAAACTAGGTTGAAGACAATACATGGATAGACAATAATATTCCTAAATAAATGAAGATTAACTATCCAAAAACTAAGAATCCAACACCTATTGTAGTTTTTAGATTTAATAGTTCAATTCCAATATAATAAAACTATTGTGTAATCCAATATTTAATATTTCTTACCATAGTTTTGCTATTGTTTAATATTTATTGAGGATTCCTAATCAACACAACAATAAAGCTATCGTGTAATCTTCACATTTACTCACCATTTTGTATAATGAGATGTCTTAAATTCGATATTTTCACTATCAGTAAAAGGTAGACATGCAACCCAAGAACTTCAAAACTTAATTACCCAAGTTAAGTGACATGTTGTGGCTACCTATTTTAATAACGAACAAACTATATCATTTAGGCTTGTATATTTAATAGGTTCTGTGAATATCTCACAGAGAAGCTCCCAATATTTTGCAATTCTCAAACTTCATATATACTTATCCCCACTTTAATTTATTAAATTAGATTAAATTAAATCTTAATAATTTATTCTACCACTAAGTAAATATTACTTAATATAAGATTAGTACATCCCCCTTGGTCGTGCAATGGACTTGTAACCCTCTTAAATTAATCTTTCCATCTTGAATTGAAGATCATAATAATAATATTCTTTTCTAATCCCAGCCTATAAGGAAGACATTCGACGAAAGGCAACTCTTCAAGATCCCACATTCGGTTCTTCTATCGAATCTGACGGTCTAGGCATAGATAGAATTGCGGGGTTCCTACACTCACTCTCTGGTACTAAACTATAATAGTACTAATTTCTTGCATGGCCGCTAAGACAATCTAATAGCAGGACAAAACTAGAGTAGTAGAAATTGAGTTGAACCGGTGAAGCCACAGTTTGATTATTAGCAACATTTTTTAGTAGCCCTTGAAGAAGAGGAAGGATCGATGGCCTGTGAGAATGGTGCCTGCTACATCAGCGGCGGGGGAGGGGAGGTCAAGACTCGCCGGAGAAACAAGTATGCTTATGCCTGTGCCATGCTTGCTTCCATGTCTTCCATTCTACTCGGCTATGGTAATTGAGTGTTTGATTTCATCTTTACCTGCGTTTTCATCTATGAATGAAGCATTTATCATGGAGAGGTTTATGATTACTGAAATTGTTCAATATCAACATGTGATGTGGTGAGAAGATGTGGGAGTGATGAGCGGCGCGGCCATCTTTATCCAAAAGGAGTGGAAGACGAGCGATGGGAGGATCGAGGTGTTGATGGGCATCATCAACTTGTACTCCCTCGTCGGCTCCGCCGCGGCCGGCCGGACTTCGGACTGGATCGGCCGGCGGTACACCATCGTACTCGCCGGCGGCATCTTCTTCGTCGGCGCCGTCCTCATGGGCTTCGCCACCAACTACGCCTTCCTCATGGTGGGCAGGTTCGTGGCCGGCGTCGGCGTCGGCTACGCGCTCATGATCGCCCCCGTCTACACAGCCGAGCTGGCCCCGACGGCCTCGCGGGGGTTCCTCACCTCCTTCCCGGAGGTCTTCATCAACGCCGGCGTCATGCTCGGTTACGTCTCCAACTTCGCCTTCTCCAAGCTCCCGCTCAACCTCGGATGGCGCATCATGCTCGGAGTAGGCGCCCTCCCCTCCCTCCTCATCACCGCCAGCGGCCTCGTCATGCCGGAGTCCCCCCGGTGGCTCGTCATGCAGGGCCGCCTCGCCGACGCCAGGGCCGTCCTCCGCAAGACCTCCGACTCGACGGACGAGGCCGACCTCCGCCTTGCCGACATCAAGTCCGCCGCCGGCATACCGGCCGACTGCACAGACGACGTAGTGGCCGTCGGGGCCGTCGCCGGGAAGAAGATGAGCAAATCCGGCGAGGGGGTGTGGAAGGAGCTCCTCCTCCGCCCGACGCCGGCGGTCCGGAGGGTGATGGTGGCGGCGATCGGCATCCATTTCTTCCAGCAGGCCTCCGGCATCGACTCGGTGGTGCTGTACAGCCCCCGCATCTTCGCCAAGGCCGGGATCAAAGGCAACACGGGCACCCTCGGCGCGACGGTGGCCGTCGGCTTCACCAAGACCGCCTTCATCCTCGTCTCCACCTTCTTCCTCGACAAGGTCGGCCGCCGGCCGCTCCTCCTGGCCAGCACCGCGGGCATGCTGGCCTCCCTTGTCGGCCTCGGGGCCGGTCTCACCGTCGTCGACCAGCACTCGGACGAGAAGCTGGTGTGGGCGGTGGCACTCTGCATCACCTGCACCCTCGCCTTCGTTGGCTTCTTCTCCATGGGACTCGGACCCATTGCCTGGGTGTATAGCTCCGAGATCTTCCCACTAAGGCTCCGAGCTCAAGGTGTTAGCATGGGGGCTGCCATGAACCGGGTCATGAGCGGCACCGTCGCCATGACGTTCATCTCCCTCTACAATGCTATTACCATCGGCGGCAGCTTCTTCCTCTATGGTGGCATCGTCGCCGTGGCCTTGGTGTTTTTCTACACTTTCTTGCCGGAGACGAGGGGGAAGACATTGGAGGAGATGGAGGTCCTCTTCGAGAAGAGCTCCCCAGGTCGTCCGGAGGCGGCCGGAGAGGTGGCGATGGCGTCCGGCGACGTGGAGATGGCTCCGGCGGGTGGCCGGGGAGGGATCGCCGGAGATACATAGGAGAAGAGGGGTGGGGATGGTAAATTTGGTGACAAGGAGGGGGCTTTACGTTTTTGTTTAACGTAGAGTGTTTCACTGCTTGACAAGACGTGTACCGGCGGTCTCCCAAAAGCTGGTGTCTTCTATGGTATTAGACTACGGTTTTTAACGCGAACTTTCTATTTTATAATATATAATATTTTAGAAATATTTACGAAAATAAATAAAAGTTTGTGGTTTTTTAGAGAGATCAATAGCTTTGGATGAGTAAGTTAAATTAATAGGTAAAATTGTTACTTAAAAAAATTAGAATTAGATGTTGAATCGAATCGGGGGAAAGCCATTGAATCAGATCGATTTATCAAAAATCGGATAAGAATAAGTTTATTTGAATTGGTCAAAATCGGTGAAGTTATATAATGGAATAGGACACATTCTAAGGGAGTTTAGGTGAGTTATTAGTTATATAACATATTATTGTGATGTTATAGTGTCCATTATATTTTATGAGATTTTTTTATTTTTTGGATTTTTTAAAGATTTATTACAAGATAGTTATTATTTTTAACTTGAGTCAGAGTCAAATCAACTTTTATTTACTATATTGCCACCGATTTTTTTCCCCTCCTAATGCTTTTCTCCTCCCCAAACTCTCGACACCGCCTTGATTCATGTTGCCGACGTCCCCCTGGTTGCCGCACCACCGTCAATCGATACCGTCGATTATTGCCAACACGTTGCCAAGTTGTCCCTCATTTTTTCGATCACCGCCCGGTCTTCACAATAAGGAGAAGGCCGCGAGCTCACACACCCTCCCTACGCGATTCTGTCATAGTTGTGCCGCCCCGAGCACCACCGGGAGGTGTGCCACCGTCTCCGTTCCAAAGATGTCACCGTCCCTCTACCGCTGCATGCTACCGCCAAAACAGAGCATCACTGCCAAACTCCCCCACCCCCCCATCGAGTTCATGTTGCGAGCTGAATGAAGTGTTACATATAGTGTTTTTGGGCTAGACTATGCATGTATAAAAAATTGTGAATATGATTTACACATAACAATTTAATCTTAGTAACTCATTAATGTAGATTCACACCTTAAATTTATAGGTGCAATTAATATTATCCGTTTTACTAACCCTCTTGTTAAAGTGAAAGAGAGGGAGTCACTTATGTTGTTAAAGTGCATTTATAGTTGATGACATTTATGAACAACATGGGTGTTCTATGACTATACCTTCTTACGGAAACGAGGGGGAGGACGTTGGAGGAGATGGAGGTCATCGTCGAGAAGAGCTCCCAAGGTCGTCCATTGGCCGTTGGCAAGGTAACGATGGACAGCAATGGTGTGGATATTAGTAGGGGGGTTTGTTTATTTTTCTTTTAACGAAAAATCGTCCTCTTTTATAGCCTTGCAGAGACGTGTGCAATGGTCGAATATTACAAAAAGCTAGTACATACTGCATAGTTTTAAAAACTGGATTGGGGCAAGTTCAACCTGGTATAATAGCCAAAATCACTTTGATCCGGCTTGACCCATTGCATTGGGAACCATCATCCTTGATATATTAGCCAGGTTTTTAGTAGGTTTTCACTATATCCTTCACCAAACTGGCTACCACCAACTCAATAAAAAACCCTATTCATTGCAAAACCATTTTTTATTTGGGCCACAAAGGTTAAAAACCAATAAACTAATATGAAGAAAACTGATGGCTGTAATTTGTCTTGAAATTGAACTTCAATAATATTCTAGCTCGACTCGAGCACGAGTGAACTCAAATTTTCAAGTTCGATTCAAGTTGATGCTATTGTCTTGTCAAGTGCAAATATAAAGGGATAAAAGGATGTGGGTTTATTTGAGAGAGATCTGTGACTAATGTTAAAATGTGTTAAATAATTTAAACTAAGATTTAACGAACGAATTTTCTAGATCAATTCGATATTAAAATAATAAAATGTGTATTATCTTGGATGCCAGGATGAAGTCATCTAAGAAACTCTGTTGAGAGGAGTGGTAGGGATGGCAAATTTGGTGATAAATAGGCGGCTTTTGTTTTTGTTTAACGTAGAGTCGTCCTAGCTTCACCAATAGCGTCCTACTGCTCTTTGATGACTCCTTGCCAAGACATGTATGCCGGCGAAATTGAAAAAGCTGGTATGTTCTATGGTCTTAACTATGTTTTTTAATGAAATATTTCCATTCTGCAACATAGATTTTTTCGCTTTGATTAGGGCTATTGTGACCATAACATGAGACTTTTACCAAATAAAAGTTTCAAGCTTTAGAAGAGATCATTAGATCTTGAGAGATTTTACTTAAGAGGTAATAATGACTGAGTTGATCTTACTTTTAGAAATTGTTTTGTTTAAGAATTTAACCCTAGGATTTGAACCATTATATATATATATATATACAATCACGAGGTGTATGAGATCGCACTCGGCCATAGAGAGTATTCTCTATACCTATTAATCTAGGCTATCTGATTACAAAGATAACATAGATTGGATTTTTCTAAAAAATCCCGCCTTTCTTGAGCACCCTTATTTTTAATGGTACGAGGCTAGACCCGGCCACCTTTGGTCAGATCTTGTCGCTCGTGGCCGTTTTTAATAAAAAATTATTTTAATTTTCCAAGCAGATTGAGCAAACTCAAGCCCATAGACAAGCCCAAGCCCACAGTACATGATCATAAATAGACCCAAATAAAGAGCCCGTGGCCCAAAACAATCGAAATAGCTTAACCAGGCCTTTCTTCTTCGTCTTCTTGGAGCTCGAACTAGCCCACGGATACTCCCCAACATTGCCACTGCTGGAGCAATGACAGCATTTTTTATTTCGATATCTCTCTACGGACCTCACAAATGTACTTTTATCTTCATGCACACTGCAGATGGTAATGTTCGACGAATTTGTATTGTTATTTTTTTAAATAAAAAACTATTTTTCAGATAATAATATGTGCGTTCCGTGCTTTTGCTGATGATTTTTGTTGAAGTGATAACAAGCCATGAATTATTAACAATATGAGAAGAAACAACAGTAGCATATTTACAATCTGAGATTCTTTTTTGTTAGGTGAAAGATTTAATCCGTCTATGTTTTTTGGATGATCATGTATCATTTTAACACTTAATGTATTCAATTGCTCGGTTTTAAATTTTCTTCCAAAGTCATAGTTTCCATCAAGTGAGGTTTTTAATAGTAAACCTTGCCTTGTGAATCCAGAATCATCATATACATGCTGCGAATTTTCTTCTTACATTGTTTATAAATATTCCTTATTCTAAATCATTATTTCTTCTTTAGAACTTGGTCTTATACAACTTTTGTTCTTTCAAAATGAGTCTTAAAACAGTCCTGCTATCCCAATAGAGGCTTGCCTTTCTTTTGCTCAAGACCATTGGTGAGGATAGTTCAAAAGTCTTCTTTCAGACACTTACAGGTACAGCACCTGCCTCCCTATTTTTTTAGGCAATGTGACATGAAAATTCATTCTCCGTTAAATTACTATGACAAGAGAAAGTAAAGTGTGTCGAAATGAACTTATATTATTAAACCATCGGCTTCTTTCATTTACTAGTAGAATGTTCAGTCATCCATCCATGGGGAAGAGGTGCATATTGCATGCACCCTTACACACAGTCGTGGAACTGCTTCCTGGACGGCCTTGATTGAGAGATAGAGAAACAAAAATGAGAAGAAGCTGCTTGCTTGTATCTTTTATTTATTTTTTTAAACTAACATTTTCTACCCGACAACCAAGCACTACCATCTTCGTAGCTTCTAACCCTCCATGCCCCCACCCTGTTTTCTTACTTAGCCGGCTTTTCTATGGATACCATGGAGAAGCCTTCATTGAATCTCAATGTCAGAATAATGGAACAGAGTTTCAATTTTCAATCATTAACTACAAAAGGTTCATAGCTGTATCATTTATTCCTTAGGTGCAATGACTAAGTTAATATGCTCGATTGAGAAGCTGTTAGCTTCCACAGAAGACATGACTTTGATCCGGCTTTGGCCTTGTTGGTGACGACAGTACATTGTGATCTGAGTCGTGGTGGATGGACAATTCATTGGAAAGCAAGTTCAGTTCGAAGGAAGTCTGATGGCTGGATCTTAGACAGAGAGTGACTCCCAATATTAAAGAAAAGTTTCCAGATGCAGAAAGAGCCTTTTTTCTTCTAAAATGCTTAAAGTCGTTGTACTATCTGTTTCCAAAACTATTCACAGTATTGCAATCAAATGTAATCCTCTCAGGTTGACCCCTTTCTTTCATTGTATGTTTCTTCCGTATTTAACTTCTAATTACTAACATAACATCTCAATACCAACCCCCAAATTCTTGGCTGAGTTAACAGTTCTCATTTTTCTAGCATAAGTGGGGTGTCCAATCTCTGTGACCGTAGTGGAAATGTTGCGGTGTAGGCGATTGTGTGGGTGTTTGTAATGTAAGTGTTTGTGTGGGGGTTGTGCAGGGGGGTTGGAGCTGGGCCATGCATTTAAAAAAGTATCTCTTGCCTTTCATTCCTCACTTATGGAACAAACATTAGGAAATAATTTATTTTTCATTACCAGCTTATAAAAAGTTAATTTTACTTCGTTGATCCTACTGTAAAGATGGAGCCTCTTTGTTTCGTAATTCTGGTTTTTCATTGGTTCTTCTGCCTCTTTTTTCTAGATGCAAACAAAAAAGCCTGATTGAAAAGTAGAGGAACAAGTGCACAAATGATCCGGAATCTAACCTTTCGGCTGTCTTGTCAGAGTACCCTTTCTATTCCATTCCGTCCTCAAATCAGTATGCAAGTCATGGAACAGCCTTCTCTCGGCCCCTCTTTCTACACCCTTCTCAAGCTTGCCGGCAAGAGTGAAGATCTCATTTTCGTGCCCCGGACACCAATGTCTCCCTATGCTGTAAACCTTTTCAATGCTACCAACAAAACCTGGCTGAGACTACCTCCTTGGCAGTCCATCGCCTTTGGCAGCAAGGTTGTGATTTTCGACCAATGGTCTGGTACAAATACAATCTGTTTGTTTGATTTCATGTGTCCTGTAAAAGGATGTAAACAAGGGGCCAGCATGTTGACTGGGAGGAAATTCTTTGCCTCGGCCATAGTGGGTGGTTTGTGGTTACTGGTGTGGTGGTCCTGGACGTGTTGTTTTGCAGCATGGGGGTTGGGGGAGCCTTGCCCGTGGAGGTTTGTGATCCGAACAAGAACGAGTGGCTTCTTTTCTCGGAAGTGCCGCACGTAGTAGTTCCTGGTCACTATACCATACTGTTCAATAGGACCTGCTTGCTAGCCCCAGAATACATTCGAGAGAGGATCCTCAATACCGGGTCACCCTTCTGGTTGGCATGGCGCATGGAATCTTTGAACCCTTGATGGGTACAGATTATGTTTTAAGGGAAGATGATGTCCAGAAGCAGAGCTCTAACGTGTTGTGCCACTTCCCTGATACTGGAGTCTTGCATCATCTGTATCATGACAGTTTTAGATGGTGATGATGGCTTACCGCACAGTTTGTTTGTAAGCGTGTTCATGCAGAGTCCGGACAATGGATCGAAGCAGCACGCGATTTATACGATGAACATCCGAACCCTAGAGTGGGTACCCGTGAATACACTGCTCACTTGGGCTGCGCCCTTCGGCCTGATAACCTCTGCGTCTTATTGCAACTTTGAAGCAGATTTTTTTGTTTTCCCTTCCAAACGTTAGCAAGCTGAACAGGGTTAGGAAATCGCTACAGTTGTTGATATCTCCATAAAATCTAATTTTATGAGCACCTCAGTTAAAAACAACCTCACTGCAACATTTCAGTTTTACGTATGTTCTAAACAAATGGCTTTCTTAAAACTGCACTGAGTTCGTGAAGAAGTGCTATCCAAAACCTTCGTACTCACAATCCACTTAACGTTGTTAAAGTGCGAATCACATTAAGTTGTTAAAGTGCATCTATAGTTGATGACATTTCGATGTTCATCTTCACGGCGTTGGTGTTCTTCTATGGATCTCGAGTGAGTTTAATTAAGAGGTAAATAACTGAGTTGGTCTTACTTTGAAGTTGCTTAGTGGTATATGGCAAATAATGAATCAGGTATTTACTAATTGGATGATTTTCATGCGTGAATGAATATAAAGTTGCAGAGATGTTACTTATTTTTGATTGTCAATTGTCA
Source organism: Piper betle (assembly GCA_033002965.1). Classification (NCBI taxonomy): domain Eukaryota; kingdom Viridiplantae; phylum Streptophyta; class Magnoliopsida; order Piperales; family Piperaceae; genus Piper; species Piper betle. Next base: position 37,602 of record JAURVB010002646.1, on the reverse strand, counting down.
TTATCACCCATCATTGTCCTGACTTAAAAAAACATTTTTTATATTTTAGGCTAATGTGCTAAGATAATGAGAGCATTTCGGAGGTCATCTCTCTGTTGGAACTGGATACAAAAAGAAGAAGGAGCGAGGAGGCCGAGGCATGAGCGCTCAAGCATTTTGTGATCAAAAACAAAAAATACCTTAACAGAGACACGAGCGCCCGAGTGCAATACGAATACAATGCTGGTTACGTGGGTTCTCCCGTTTGTGTATGAGTTATGTATATTGCTTTCTTTAATACATAATATCTGTAACAGTGTTTTTGCATAAAGAGGTAGGTTTCAAAATCCTAGAAGAGGATTCTCTTTTAGGATTGAAAGAGAGAATAAATTTTATTCTAATTTATAATTTATAAATTTTATTCTAATTTATAATTTATAAATTTTATTCTTAAAAAAATTTCTCTTCGTAATTTATCACCATCGAGTTTAAGGGTAGTCTACCATGTCTAAGAATATAATAAATTGGATTTCTTTCTGCATCTAATTTTTCATTATTAAAGATTTTGCCACTCAATTTTTCACCCTCGAGGATTTATAACTTTGTTTGATTATTAATGATTATCTTACCACCCATTTTCGCCCAAGACAATCTATTCTGACAATCTCTAACACAGGCATCTAAAAATATTTTGCCACTCATTTTTTACATTTGTTGAAAATTCCTAGGAACCTATGTAGGGGGTAGTCTACCATTTTTAAGAATATAATAAATTGGGTCACTTTTATTTTTTCCACAATAATAATCTCTGCTCTAGAGTAATTTTTCATGTTCGCCGTTGGTATCAAAATGCACCTTGGCATGCTTTATTTGATGCATGTGGTACTTCCAGTTGAGAGGAATTTTCCAGCTCGTGACAAATTGTACAAACACAAAAAATATTATGATTAATCCACAATTTGTTGACTCTCACGACCTTTTTTTCGTTGACTGCAAAATTCTTCTTAAGTTGTTGAAATCGGATTGGATTTCAGCTGAAAATACTTAAAATTCTCTTATTGCTAAAATTAAAAAATTGTGAGTTTTGGGGGAGTGGTTATGACAACTTAGTTTAGGTTAAGAATTTAGCCCCAGAGATCGGACCCACTCCAATTTTTTTTATCAAACCATAAAAGTTAGTTTTGTACTCTGCCATTAAAAGTTCTATTTTCGATCAATTCTTGGTTAGGGGTGGGCTAGGATATCTAAATTATCGAGTTCGATTGAATTTGACTGACCAAATTAAAATAAACTAAATATAAATATTTTTTTGTCTAACCAAACAATCATCCGAGGGTCTAATATTTTATATCAATAATATAATACTTTAATATTTATGAAGCTAATATTATATTTTATAAAAATTTTAAAATATAATATACAATAAAATTTATTAAATTTATACATAAAATTGATATTTAATATCTAAAATAAACAAAAATAATTTTGTATGGAAAAAAATAAAAATTATTATTATTCATATCTCAATGAGAGCGTTTTAACGTATTTACCCGGCATCATTTACATGAAACATATTTTGATGCTTGTACAACAGTTTCACACGAACATGCTTTTCCATCTTATTGTTTACCAACAAATCTTCTGTTTGGTCATATTCTTCCTCAAACGAAGGTACTAGCTCCAGAGCCTTCTTAGCAGCGGCCACAGCCCGCACCGCAACTATTGCCTTGTCCATTGCCAAGGCCTTCGCAGCTGCCGCAACCTGGGCAGTACCCTTTGCTGCAGATTTCGAAGCTTCAAGGATCTCATCAAGAGTAATATTAGAGTCCTTAATGTCAATACCCAATTTATCAAAAACGTAACTGTCAATAAATAAAGATTGAAAATAGGAGCCAGAAAAAAATTGTTTGCCCTCTGCAATACTTGAACCGAGACCAGATACTCCAGGTAAATGCATCTAAGCTGGATCCGATCAAACACTTTGCATTGAACCAAAATTTCAAAAGCTGCACTTCTGACATTTTCAAGTTAAGCATGTAGCATAAAGCCTCAAGCTGTCCATATTTGATCCTCCTAGTACTCATTACAGAAGAATTCGCTGCTGAGTTTTTTAAACATCTCCCGTTAAACTGATTACATGAAGTATCTGGTGAACCTACGGTCTGCAAGAAAAAGAATGCAGAATGAAAAAATGGTCCCAAAAAACATGCTTATGTTGACAATTCATGAAAAATTAAGGTACCTGATAGTAAGTAATGACAGGTGAACAGTACTGCCACCTTCTCAAGTAATTACAAAGAAATTATGCATCTTAAGCCAAAAATGAAGGCAGGAAAAACCATCATTTGCATATGTTGCATGGAACAGAAAAAACACAACAAAGTTTTACCTCACTGATCAACTTTTATCATAGCAGATGCGGTACTAACTGCAGGATTAGGTCCACGAGACTCCAACATTTTTCTCTCAACAAAAAAATTAGGTTCTACAAATTCCCCGCCAGTTCTCATTTGTATATTCTCAACCGGCTGACAACATTCTTTAGGAAGTTTTGCATCCAACCGAGAGCTATCCTTTCCTTCTGTTTTATTTCTGGATCATGAGCTCCTAAAGAAGTTAGTTGGGTCCTCACCTTCTCAGAGTCACCTTCATTTTTCTGGAGCACATCAAATAAGATCGGATTCAACTCTCCACACACACGAGTCGTAAAACTTACTATTTGAGTTAGGGTTTATATTCAGAACCGGTTGGTTCGACCGTTATATTCGAGTCGAGTTAGTTTTAAAATACGTGTATTGAGCCGATGCCAGTCGTGTGTATGAACTATGAGGGTTATGCGTATCAAAGTATATGATGATAACGTCATGAATACAGCAGAAGAATGAGTTATTAGAATATATAAGAGTATGCCAGTTTTTTTATATATATAGTGGATTGTAGAATTAGTTTTAGGTCATTTACCGCGTTAGGACGCGTTACGGGCAGTTTGGGTGGGTTGATAGTTCTAGAGCATATCATTATGATGTTTTAGTGTTTGTTTGATTTTATGAGATTTTCCCCTATTTTTATAGAATTTTTTAGGATTTATGATGAATTAATTATTATTTTTGACTAGAGCCGAAGAAGAGTCAAGTAATATTTACAAGTTTGCCACCAGCCCTTTTCTTCCCTCCCAACGCCTTCTTCTCCAAACCCTTGCCCCGACGCTGCTCCAGTGCAGCGTTGCTGCCGCTACCGTGGACGCCACCCTGCCGCGGATCGGCGCCGCCTAGCCCCGCCAAGGCATCGCCGTGCTGCCCCGACCAGGCCTGACCACCATCTGGCCGCTGCGACGTGAGGAAGCCACGCCTTTGCGTCGCGCTTCCATGGCCAATCGCGCTGCCGGCGACCGTCGCCGCCATGATCAGGTGGTCGCCTCGACACCCTCGGCCACCCAGCGACCTTTCCTAGCAAGAGCGGAGGTCGTCGCTGCCCAGGCTGGCCGGATCGAGTCACCCATCATCATCGGCTCTGTTTTGCCATTTTCCGGCGAGTTGCCGCTTCCATCGACCATGTCGACGTCGTAGATGAGTCGGGCTCGCCGAGCCGGTTCCAAGGGTACCCAATTCCCTTACTTTTTCGGCCAGTAGACACCGCTAGTGGTTGTCACTGGAAAATCGCCGGAACCTGCCGGGAAATCGCTGAAACCCGTCGAAAAACTAGATTTGCAAGAATTTGGAAGATTTTCTGCCGAGTTCATCCAGTTGAACCTAATCGACTTTGGACGCCACCGAGCGTCGAGTCGAGCTCCTAGACGCGCGACGAAACCCTAACTGTCGTAGATCGCCAATGACGTGAGGTATAATTACCTCCGAATTTATAATTTAAACTTGATGATTGTTAGCACAACATGATAGGGTTACTTTATTGATGTGATTAATGCTTAATTATGGATGAAACGATGAATTGCATGATGAGATTAAGTGTGAATGAAAAGTAAGTGATCTAATGCGAGGATGATAAGCGACTACGACGTAACAATAAGATTGGTATGAATAGTTAGAATTACTTTCGTACTTATGATAATTTGATTGTTGATTGATGTTGGTTGTATTGTGAGTGTATATTGGTCATGTCGAGTTGATGCATCATTTAGTTAACATGCGTTAGTATTTAGTTTTGATGTGTAGGTATGGAGTAGGAGCTCGCCGCCTAGGCACGATGACACGCTTGGAGCTTCTACCAGGTCTATATATATATATAGTTTTTACGTTTTCGGTGAAACGAGAGATGGAGAAACCGACTGCACATACCATGAGCGAATGCCATGACAGGCAAAGCGGGCTCTGGATTAGTGCAACAGACTGTTCCATTTCTGAGGGATCTTGACAACTCCACGTTTGAGTTCCTCACACCCGGAAAATGTGGAGGTTTACGGGTACTGTTAAGTACAGCGCATGTCTGGACTTGTAGTTTAAAGGGTACTAAAGGCAACTGCCTGAGAGTACTTGGTCTTCGTGTTCAAGGCCAGGAGAAATATGGAGGTAAGGAGAGGGCTTAGGATTCGAGACCAAAAAATGAAGTTAGAAAATGCCGAGAGAGGCATCAGCAGCAACAGATCAGTCAGTTTGGGATGCTATCAAGTCTGCAGCCTAGTGGCTCCTCAGTAGGTGCCCTTCGGAGTATTCACGAGGAGTATATGGTGTTTTCTTTCATATGAGAGTTTGCTCTCATAGCCAGCTTGTTATAGTTATTTTATTTTTCAGACCCGTTTGTTACTGACATGTTTTTATACTATATGTAGGTGACAATCACGAGTTAGATGTCCCAGCCTGGATGGAGGAGCAATGATGTCGTTTGCACACACATGTCAGTTGATAGAGTAATTAATAGTTTTGTTACGATGTTATTATATCGAGAATGACGTGAAATACTGAGATATGATATGATGTGATTAAATGCTTAAGATATAATGATAGGACGTAATTAAGTGTTAAGACATGATGAGGTGATGTGAACATGAATAGATTTCGCAGTGGAAGCGTTGTGGGTTGAGACCCAACCTTCCAAGTGAGTTTGCAACATATTAGATTGTGTGTGAATGAAATTGTAGATACATGCATGCATATATATATATATATATATATATATATATTTCATATATATTATTTTGAGAGGGTGGCCCTTAATTGCACTTTTAGGGGAGACTTTGTCAGTTTTATTTTAGAATTTTTATTGATTTTGATCGTAATTGTATTGTTGTATGAATTATTTTGCATCTCATCCATGTAGTATCATGTTAAGATTCTATTAATTATCCATGCATGACGAGTCGTATCTCTATCTTAAGACGTCGAGATTAGATCCGCACGAGTTGGGTTCGGGTTAGCCGACCTAACCGAGGCCTGTAACACGCTGGTTCAGTTCACGAGCGTGGACTGGATTTGGGGTGTTACACGAGTAAACATTCATATGAAAACAATACAAAATCCCCAATTTCCCTAAATAGCAAAGAACATTAAAATGATACAATTTTCACATACCCGAAGCAAAATAGCACGCATCTGCAGCAAATCCAAGTAATCCACATGACCCCGGACCTCCACCGGGGCATGGGGTTCTGCTGATCCTTCCAGCTCTCCAAAGAAAACCTAGTGACCAAGTACCCAACTAGCAAGCAGAGCCCTAACAACACAAGCCGCACGACCACGATCGGGAGGTAGAGGATGATCTTGGCCCAATCGCAGACCCCTTCGATGTAGGGCGTGTTGTTACGGAAGTGATCGACGGGGGTGCACGGTGGGAGGGAGAGCGGAGCGGCGCCAAGGAAGGCAAAGGGGTTGTCCGGGTGGTGGGGTTGGAGGCGCCGGCGAGCTCGACGCCAACATCAATGATGGCATCGGCGGGGTGAGGAGGGGGAGTAGGGGGCGGCGAGGTCGGCAACGCCAAAGCGATCCATGATTGTCGGTAGCGGTGGGGTTTGCGCCTGGCAGGGCAGCGGAGGGGGTACATAGGTGGCGGGCGGCGGCAAAGGTGGTGAGGGCTCGGTGAACAGTAATTGGTAGGGTAAGATTTTGATTTCGGTGTTTGGGCCCAATGGACAACTCGGATAAATATTCGGATAGGTTTTGTCCGACGAAATTTCAGACAGATACAGACGATAATTTATCCGAAGTCCATCTAACCGATGCCCATCCCTATTCTTAGCTTCATTTTAGCTACAATTTTTTTAGTAAGAAACATGGTCAACTGGCCAAGCAGATCAAGCGAACTCAAGCCCATCGATTGAAGCAATGCCCAAAATAAAAAGCCCATAGTCTAAAACAAGCCAGCCCACGGACCACAGTAAATGATGGAAACCAGGCCCAAATAGGAAGCCCATGGCCCAATACACATAACACCCGCACCAGGCCTTTCTTCTTCTTCAAGCCCGGCCACGACGAAGGATCCTTTCTGCGAACGTACTTTTTTTAATGTTCTATTAAGTCATTTTTTTTAAAAAAAGATGTTTTTCAGATGATGTTATGTGCTTTCTTAACCTAATTCTTATAGTTTCGGGTATGTTTTTAATACTCTGATTTTTGTTTAGATCTTTGCAGTGATGATTGTCAATTTTCTAGTGATGGTTGTTTAGATCTTTGTAGTTTCTTATTTAGTGATAACAAGCCACAGATAGTTAACAATTTTAAAAGAAGTAGCAGCAGCATAATCACAATCAGGTTCCTTTTTGTTGGCAAAAATTTACCACCACTTCTGTATTGTGATTATCAAGTTCATGGTTCTTTTTTTATTATTATTAAATTTTTTCAATGTCATAGTATGCAATTCATCAAGTAGGATTTTTAATAGTTAATTAGCATATACATGTTGCAAATTTTCTTCTCACATTGTTAATTTTTTGGTTAGCATTTACATAAATACATTATGTTCTTCCTCCAATCCTTTTCTCTTTGATTATTGATAAACATTTCTTCTATGAGTAATTCACAAATCTTTTGACCTCTGGTCTTTTCAATTTTTTTCCTTCTGGCAGGAGTCTTAAAAGAGTCCTCTTGTTTCAATAGGCTTGACTTTCTTTTGCTTAAGGCCATTATTAGGCCATTTTTTCTAAGTCTAGATTTCAGACACAACACCTCCCTCTCTATTTTTTTAGGCAATGTAGCATGAAATTCCATTACTTGGTAATTCCACCACCCCTTTTAGATCAAGAATTTGTCCTACCAATTATAGGTTATCCATCCATGGCAGGAGAAGAGGTACATACTGCTTACTCTCTTACACGCAGTCATAGAGCTACTTTCTAGACAACCATGACTGAGAGATGAGAAACCAATAGGAGAAGAAGCTGCTTGCTTGTATATATAAATAGTTTTAGCTAATAATTTCTATCCAACAAGCAAGCACAACAACCTTCGCAGCCTCTCTCCCTTCCTGCTCTTACCTATTTTTTGTGCTAAGCTACGCCTTTTTATAGACACTACAGGTAAAATCCCTCTTTAGATCTCAATGTCTCTTGGTTTAGAATCATAATACAGATTTTTAATTTTCGTTCATGACCCGGTAACATCCATGAATAGCTAAAGATATGTTGTTGAGTGAGAGGTTGTTGGCTTCCACCAAAGAAAATGGCTTTGTTCGGGCTTTGGCCTTCTAGGTGATGATAGTACGTAGTGATCTGAGCCGGATAGGCAGAAAGAACAAAAAAAGTTTTGATTTCTACTAAAATTCGCTATACTCTCTGTTTCCAGAACAATTCACAGTACATGGAATCAAATGTAACTCTCTCAGCTTGACACCTTCCATTCTTTGTTTTTCCTTTTTTAGCTTGGAATGACTAACAAAACATCTCAATAATACAAGTGCAGAAATAATCTCTGATCTGATCCCAAGCTTGCCAAACGACATTGCACTCGGGGTCCTTGTCGGTGTACCCTTCCAATTCCATTCAGTCCTCAAATCAGTATGCTAGTATGCTAAGTCATGGAACAGCCTCCTCTCGGAACTGTCTTTCTACACCCTTTGCAAACTCGCTGGCAAGTGTGAAGATCTTATCTTCATGGCCCGGACAGCGATGTCCCGCCGCGGTGTAAACCTCTATAGCGCCACCCACAAAACCTGGCTAAGACTGCCTCCAGTTATTCAGTTACTCCCTTTCAGAAGCCACTTGCCGTTGCAGTCCGTCGCCTTTGGCAGCAAGTAGGGGTGCTAATTGAGCGAGCGAGCCGAGCTCAACATGTGTTCGAACTCGGCTCGAATAGTTCGAAACTCGTTCGAACTCGACTCGAGATCGAACGAGTTTTGGACATACATGCTCGAGTTCGACTCGAATATCTTTTATGTGTTCGAGCTCGACTCGAGCTCGAATATACTTAAACTGTTTAATTTTTGTGAGCTCGTTCGCCAGCTCGTTCGTTAGCTCGAAACCAGCTCGATTAAAAGTCAAAAGTACCTCACTTAAAAAAAAAGTGAGGTCATTGTGGTTTGAACCCACAACCTTGAAGTCATCAAGGTGAATACTTGCCATCTCAACTATCTTGCTTTTTTGTTATTATATTTTATATATATATATATAATATAATATAATATAAAGACTATATTATTATATTATTTTGTCGAGTCGAGTTCGAGTCGAACTACGAGCGAGTTCGAGTTACAACCGAGTCGAGTCGAGTCGAACACGACCTTGCTCAAGCTCGGCTCATAAGATTCGAGTTCGAGTCGAGCATTTAAATGTCGAGTTTCGAGTCGAGTTAAGCCGAGCCGAACGCTAAATACTCACGAGCTGGCTCGCTCAATTAGCAACCCTAGCAGCAAGGCTGTGATTTTCGACCACTGGTCAGGTACAAATATATTCTGTTCGTTCGATTTCAGGCGTCCCGGTATTTTCTCGAAAATGCGGGAAATATTACCAGATCACTATACTAACCCGTTCAAGGGGCCTGCTTGCCAGCCTCGGAATACACTCGAGAGAGGATCCTCGACACAAGTTCACCCTTCTGGCTAGTGTGGTGCTATGTTCTAATGCTATATGATGCTCAGAAGCAAAGCTCTGAGGTGGTGTGCCACTTCCCAGATATTGGTTTTAATATATCTTGATGGTTTACCACACTGTTTCTTTCTGAGTGCAATCATTGGGAGTCCGGACAATCAATTAAAGAAGCAGGCGATGTATACAATGAACACCCGAACACCCTGGAGTGGGCACTCGTGAAGAGCTTCCTCCCTCGGGCTGTGCCCCTCAGCATGGCAACCTCTGCGTCCTATTGCAACTTTGAGGCAGATTTTTGTTTCCCCTCCTCAAAATCTGGCAAGCTGAACAGGGTTAGGAAATAGAAATGGTTGCTATTCTCTCCATATATCTATGCTCACTTTGGGTGAAAACTACCTCAATGGCCATCGCAAAAATATATGTTCTCAACTAACGGCGATCTGGTAACATCTTTGAGCTCGTCAATAACTACTGTTCTGCAAGTAGACGTTAGAAAATCATGGAACGGATGGCAACCCCGGAATTATTGAGTCACTATTTTCTTCTTGGTCTTAAATTTTTCATTTTTACTTCTGAAATAAAGACCGTCTATTTGATGTTATTATCCTAATTTAGAGCTATCAAAAATTTTTTCACAAATACGAGTACATATCCCACACAACGAATACAACTATCTAGGCTCTAGACTAATTACCAACAATTAATAAAAAGACAATTTAAATATGGTAGAATCAAAATCCACAACTATGATATATGCAGCCTCTTAGGGACTGTTACTATTGCAAGTCAGGACCTCCTTACTCATCCATGATTAACCATTCAGCATCTAAAATTAAAAAGCGCGCGCACGAACACACATTAATTTTAAAAATAAAATGCAAATCTTAAATAAAATTAAGGGCATAATTGACGCAACAAATAAGTTACACCCATATACTTCATTATCGTCTTCTCAAAAGCTAGCAAGCTAAACAGGTTATGAAATAAATAGCTAGGGTTGTTAATCTCTACATATATCAATGCGCCGCCCTTCAGGTGAAAACTACCTCATTGCAAAGTTTTGATTACTAGAGTACATGTTCTAGACAAACAACGATCTGGTAACTGCTTTGACCTCGTAACTGATTACTAAAGTACATGTTCTCCGAGATCTTTGCAATCACATGCTCTTAGAAGCTAGAAAATCATGGAAAAAAGTGTGCAAATCGGAATCATCAAGTCAGTTTTTATTTTTATTTTTAACTTTTACTCGTGAGATAAAGACCATCTCTTTGATGTTATCCTAATGTAGAGCTTTAGAAAAAATATTTACACAAATACGAGCACAAATCCCACACAGTGAATACAGCTATCTAGGCTCTAATTACCAACAACAAATAAAAAACAATTGAAATATAGTAAAATAAAAAACCATAACTATGGTATATGCAGCCTGTTACTAACTCTTGCAAACGGGACCTCATTTAATCATCCATGATTAACCATTTAGCATCTAAAAATTAAAAGCACACACACATATTAATCTTAAATAAAATTCTGCAAATAATTGATGCAACAAACAAGCTACGCCCTTATCCTCTTCAACCCTAATGTTCAATATCCAAAACCATCAAATCTATCACACTTATAATTTACTACCCCATCTTTCAATTAACCTACTCAATCAATAAAACCTTCTTGCTGTTGCATTTCAAAACTTCTTACACTAAACCAAATTGAGAATCAATTTAAAAAGTCTGTTTATCATCAGGCAACCTACCTTAACATGATTTAAACAGCATCCTTAATATCAGATAACTAATCCACAACCTTTATCAACATAAACAACACTACTAAAAACCATTTGAAGAGTTGACTTTGTATATATTGAAACAAATCCCATCTCGTACTAAAAAAATAAACACAACAAACATAGATCCAAACCAGATAAACCAAACTTAAAACGATAAAGAAAATCCACAACTTGCAAACTCAGATTACAACATCCTCCAATTATTGTCGGAATGAAGACCTCTCTTTGATGTTATCTTAGTCTATAGCTTTTGAAAATGATATTTTCATTTTCACAAATACAAGTAATGTACTAAATTATAATTACCGACAATAAATATAAAACAATTAAAATATAGTAAAATCAAAATCCATAACTATGATACATGCAGCCCGTTACTAACACTTGCAAATGAGGACCCGTTACTCATCCATGATTAAATAGTTAACATCTAAATTAAAAATCACACGGTAAACACGCGTGTGCAGGAGTACACACACACACACACAATAATCTTAAATAAAATACAAATCTTTGATAAAATGCAGTGCATATTTGATGCAACAAATAAGCTACACACATACTTAATCATCCACTTCAACCCCAAAATTCAATATCCAAAACCACCAAATCTATTAGACACACACATAATTTATTATCCCCCCTTTCTAGTAACCTACTCAAACTTCAATAAAGCCTTCTTGCTGTTGCATTTCTAAACTTTCCACACTAAACCAAATTGAAAATGAATTAAAATAACAGTACGCTTATACTCAGACAACCTACCTGAACATGATGTTAACACCATACTTAATATCAGATCACTATTCCACAACCTTCAACAACATAAAAACACCACTAGAAACCATTTCAAGAGTTGACTTCGCATATATTGAAACAGATCCAAACTCAAACTAAAAAGCAGACACAACATAGATCCCAACCAAGCATTCAAACTTAAAACGGTAGAGAAAGCCCACAACTAGCAAACTCGGACTATTACTTTCTCCAATTATCGTCGGAAGCGCCACCCCCGCCGCTTCTCTGGTACCGAGATCCGCCACCGTACCCCCGACCGCCACCGCCGCGGCCATATCCACCACCGTCTCCGCGGCCATATCCGCCACCGTCTCCGCGGCCATATCCACCACCGTCGCCGCGGCCATAGCCGCCACCACCCCCATATCCGCCGCCGCCCCTGTATCCGCCACCTCCGCCTCCGCCGCCACCGCCGCGGGATTGGGCCTCGCTGACGGTGATGCTGCGGCCGTCGAGGGTCTGCCCGTTCATCCCCTCGATGGCGTCACGCATGGCCTGCTCGCTGCTGAAGGTGACGAATCCGAACCCCTCGACCGCCCCGTCTCCCGATCGCTTATGATCTACCAATCACCACAACAACGACAAAAACCAAGAATCGATCAAATCGGAAAACAAAACAGCGGCAACAGCACCTGAGCACCAGATCCGGGGAGATTTTAGGGCATATACCTTGGAGTCGATGATTTCGCCGTAGGTACTAAAGGCCTGCTCGAGGGAGCGGTCGTCTGTGGCCCAGGCAAGGCCGCCGACGAAGCAGCGGTATTCGACTTCGACTTCGGCGGTGGACATGGTCGCCGGGGACGGTGGGGGAGCTCCGGCGAGCGGCGCGGGAGGGGAGGGGAGGTAGGGTTTGGTGATCTTATCGCGGTTTTGTAGGAGGGGTTGGGTTTGTGGTAACTCAACCATGGTCAAGGGCGGGTCAAGGGTGGAGATATTTGTGGTAGCGGGGTCCACTTCAGTGTGTTGTGGGTCTGGGTTCTTTATAAAGCATAGGGATAGCAATTGGGAAAGCTTGTCATTTGTGTATGTATCTTTACTTACCCACTCTGAATATCACAATGGCTGTCTGATCACAGAATTTTGTAACCTTAGCTACAAAGGGACAACCCTACCCATAAAATTCATAACAAAATTGGAAGTAAATCTTTTAGAGTCATGGCCACAGCCTATGTCTCCTTTAGTCTAACATTTTAACATTGATTTACTATTTTCGAAATATAAACACACTTAATAAATTCTAAGCAATTACCTTAATATTCATTTTAGTCGTTTGTCAGTGCTCTTTACTTAGATTATATAAGTGTTGACCGGCTATTTTAATAGTATATATTATATCAGGTCTTATATAAACCATAATATCCATGAGACTCTCAACTAAAAAAACATATAAAATTTTTTTCATTTCTAAATTCTCTGTTTCCCTTCAGAGTCATTCTTTTTAATTTGAATTGACATCTAAATGGAACAACAACGTGCTTTATATTTATTATGTTGAACTTATCAAGTACTTGTTTAATATATTTTTCTTGTGATTGTCATAGTCTTTTTCATTTTTTTATTGTGCCTTATAGACAAGCCTAAGATATGTTTAACTGATTTCAAATCCTTAATGACAAAGGAATTGCTCAAACTCTTGTTCAAGCTTGTAATCTTGGCTATGTCTTGTCAAACAATAAACATGTCATCAATATAAAACAATAATATTATGAACTCATTAACAATATTATGAAGTTATCATTACCAAGTTTCTTGATAAATATATAGTAATCTGAAACAGATTTCTTATTCTCATGACTTTTCATAAAAGAGTCAAATTTCTTGAAACATTGCCTTGGGGCTTGCTTGAGATCATACAAGCTCTTCTTTAATTTGCAAATCATCTGTTTCTTCCTCTTGACTTCAAAACCTTTAGGTTGCTGTATATAAATAGTCTCATGAAGATCTCCATGTAAAAAGATCATTTTACATCAAGTTGTTCATCCTTCAAGTTTATCCTGTAGCCTAAAATAATCTTGATTGAAGGCATTTTAACCATTGGTGAAAATTTTTCATTAAAATCTAATATCTTTCCTTTGTCTAAAGACTTTTACAACTAGTCTTGCCTTGTACCTAAGCTGTGAATTAGTCTCTTCATGCTTGACTTAAAAGATCAATTTATTCTTCAAAGACTTCTTCCCCTTTGGAAGATCAACTAACTCATAAATTTAGTTATTATGCAAAGACTTCATTTCTTCTAACATGACCTTCATCCACTTGTCCTTTACTTTATGACTTACAACTTCACTTAAATTTTTTAGTTTTCATTTTAAGTGATAATTAACCATTCTGAAAATAGATTCTTTGTAGATGAAATTGAGACCCTACTTGACTTCCTTAGTTGAGGTGCCTCTCATTGATTAGAAATTTTCATTTTCTTTTCATCAACATCATCAATAATATAATTATTAATATATTTTTAGTTGTTTCATCATTTTCTCTATCATTATCGGTAGCAGCAGGAATAGGAACTTCATCCTGGGAACTTCATCCTGACTCACATCCTTGGCTAGCTTTGATGTTAATGGTTCCTTTAATTTTTCGTAACTCTACATAGATTTATCTTGAATAGTTTCGTCTTTTTAAAGATCCTTAATGATTTGATCTTCACGAAAAACCACATCTCTACTTCGGATGATTTTCTTATTTTTCGAGTCCCAAAGTTTGCAGTCAAATTTATCATTTCCATAACCTATAAATATGCACTTCATAACTTTAGTATCAAGCTTGGACCTTTGTTCTTAAGGCACATGTGCAAATACTTTACATCTAAACACTCTCAAATGAGTGTAATTCACCTTCCTTTCATTTCACTTTCTTTCTAGTATGTCACAATTTAAGGCATGTGTGAAAGACTTGTTAATCAAATAATAAGCGGTTAACAAAGCCTCACTCCAAAAGTACTTATGCAACTTCGTTGAAGAAACCATGCATCTGATCCTCTAAAAAATTATTCGATTCATCCCTCTTGGTCACCCCAGAGTTGAGGGGAATAAGAAACTGTCTTCTTATGCTTAATCTCATATTGGTTGCAATAGTCATCAAACTCTTTTAAACAATACTATCCATCGTTAACATTCTAAAAACATTTCAACAACTTTCCCGGTTTCTCTTTCAATTATTGTATGAAAAGTCATGAAATGATCAAGAACATCGCTTGTAATACCTCAATTCGGTCAGCCGAGAAGACCAAATCTTAATGTTATAATTCAAAAAATAATTTATTAGACTACTACGATTAAGCAATTGATTTTAAAATGCAATGATCATTCTAAGCTACATGAAAACAACATCTCTAATGCAGCTAAAACATTGAGTTCTTGAAAGATGTAGATGCATGATCTGATTCTTATATTTAGTTTCATTGATTGAGTTAGGTATTTTAATTACTTATGTTGATATTGTGTAGCAAAGTAAATAATGAGTCGTGGTTCCTTATTCCACCTACCCCACATGGTAAATTAAAATAGAGAGACATCATCACTTGCTAGTGCATCATACTCAAACACTCGGTCTTCATGTGTACTTTTCATGCGATATAAACCATATGCTCCACCAGTTTATGTTTTTCTAACATACACACCTATAACCAAATATGTTTCATGTACCGTAAACGCTCCTCGTCATGTCTAGGACTTTAAAGCCTACACACTTGTAGATAGTTGTTAGCCTTTGACCTAAAATTAAATACTATGCATAATAGTTATAATAATAATAATAATAGTAATAATAATAATAATAATAATAATAATAATAATAATAATAATAATAATAATAAAGCATTCATATGAACCTAACCATATCAGACACTCAACCATAGCCATTCATGATACATGAGTCTAGGGCACATGTCCAATAATAATACAGTTCAATAACGTCAAATACATATCACAAAAGTACAACATGGGGCCCCCACCACTGATGTGAGCCACAAATCAATGAGTCTAAGCCGGCCAACACCAAGTGGTCTCACCTACACACGTATAGGAAAACACATCAATAATTAAATAAATGATCACCCATCAGAAAATAACTACCAATATAACAAGATGGCAAATGGGTACTTCGTTACCCATGAGAAACTTAAAAATTTCAGAACGAGTCACACATGGTTGTAAGTAAAACATAAAACATAAGCCTGTATGTTATCTTGGCAAATCATAATTACATAAAAAATTTATGCCTTTACACCCTCTATATAATGCTCGTCATAGTACTTAGATGACAAAGGAATAGTTGGTTAAGTTAGAGCCATAAATTTCAAAAATGTGTTGCGTTACGCAATACTTTCATATGTTGCACTACCTTAGGAAGTACTGGGCAATTTATACCTTCCGTACAATGCTTTCACATTCGTAAAACGAAACCCTCATATACATATAATAAGCTTGGGTATGAGCTTATATACAATAGTTTCTAGAGCTTAGTTTTCAAAACACCATCAAGGGATTTCAATCTTGAAGTTGTATTAAATTGCAGAAAACTCAGCTAAATGGTTCGGCATCGGATAGATTCGATAAAATGCCACTGATGCTGTCCTACATCTAAAACAAGATAAAAACTTCGCTCATGAAGCCAAACAGAATTGAAGTAGAAGAGACCTACAAACGTGGATGAGTGAACTCTTTGTCCTAAACTGGGGAGCTCACTGTTAAGTGTTTAAACCCATGTTTTTAATATGATTTTGTATTTCCCGAGAATAAATATTATTAATTAAGTGATATTTTACTTTATTTTTTGGTGTTAATTAATATTTTATTAGATATGCTTAATTTTGGTGTTTCAATGCAGAAAAAGATGAATAAATTAAACTTTGGAATTTAATGGTCATGACACTTGGTCCCACCCAATGGCTACAAGTTATAGTGTTTAATGGAGTCGAGGAGTTGGAAACTTGAAGCGACGTCATAATTAATTAGACTACGTCGATTTGTGAACACCCTCTTCGAATTCTTGTATCTCCACTTCTATATAAAGGGGTGGTCATTTGTTGTTGATCATATCTCAACTTTTGGCTTAGCAGTTTAGTAAAAGAAAATATTTCTAGTTTTTGTAATTTCTTTCTCTTTCATAATAAAAATTAGTTTCTTTTTTATATTGTTTTCTATTTTTATTATGGAGTAGTCTTTTATTTCGTTCTAGAGAAGAATGGAACTTAACATGATTTAATTGAATTTATTTCAAACTCTTACTCTTTTATTCAATCGGATTGTTTGAATTATCATGTTCTAAATGTTAAGAATAGATTGATCACCTATTTCTTAGATCATGAGGTTTAATTAGATTTTGGGAGAAATTAATTAGATTAGTCATTGATAATTCATCATATGACGAGTCTTTTGACTTGTTTGTCGTTGTGGTCGGCAGATACACAACACTGTATGCGATTGTAAGGCAAATCTTAATGCATTATTTTGTTGATTAATCAATTATCACCGGGAGGTAGAAATTGAGGCAAAATAATAGAAGCATGAAGGAGCGGGAGCCACCATGTCATATAATTATCCTAGATTGACAATTCGAAAGAATAAAAGATAAGAGTAAGATATGATGAAGATTAAATTCATATTAAGGGAAATTCGACTCTAGAACGAGTTTTATCATTTTAACTTCTCCTTTTATTTAAAGTTATTATTTATATTTAGTTAAGTCAATTGTTTTTGTTTTGCTCTTAATTTGATTTTCTTTAATTAATTTAAGGAAATTCATCTCTCTGTGGGAACGATACTCGAATTTATCATTATATTACTTGTTTCGACCGTGTATACTTGCATGTCACTAAAAATATTCGAACAAGTTTTTGGCGCCGTTGCCGGGGAGATCGAATTTTCTAAGTTAATTTAGGATTAGAATTTTGAGAGTTTTCTTTTATTTTTAGATTTTAGTGTCTGATTTAAAGAAAAAGAAAGAAAAAATAAACTATATCCTTGTCTTCTTCCTTGCTATCATTTATTTATGCATCGATTAGTACGGTCACCCTTGTCTTCTTGTGATCTAAAGATTGAAAGGACTTTGAGAAACTTGTGAGCCACTGGAAGAAGAGCACAAGAACCAATAGAAGAAGAAGCCATGCACCCATTGAGGACTATCAGAGTATAGAAGAAGAAGCCATGCACCCATTGAGGACTATCAGAGTTTTAGAATTAGATGCACTTACTGCTTTATCTGCTCAGGTCAATGCTTTAGCTAATTATGTTCAAAATCTTAATATGCAGAGACGTGTTAAGGCTGTGGAGCCAAGGTGTGAATGGTGTGAACAAGGACATTCTATAGGTCAATGTATAACAAATCAAGTTAACTATGTAGGCAACTTTAATAGGAACAACAATCCCTATTTCAATAGATACAATGCGGGCTGGTGCAATAACCCCAATTTTTCATGGAATAATTCTCTACACTCGACTGGAGTCCTCAATAATCTACTACCACCATCACAGCATTATCAACCTCCAGCACTTTCTTTTCAACAACAACAACAACAACCGGATTTGATCTAAATGTTCAATTCTATGCAACAAACTATGCAACAATTTATGCAGAATCAGCAGCAGCAATAACAACAATTTATGCAACAAGTTATGGTGCAATTAAACAAGGAACCAAGTGAGCGACCCAAAGGTGTACTTTCTAGCAAACCAAAACAACCAAGGAATGATGGTTAAGAGCATTGCAAAGCTGTAACAACCCGGAGTGGTATTACTTTACAAAAACTAGTTCAGCCCAATGAAGTTAAGGAAAAAGATGAAAAACCAAATAACGAAAATAAACTCAATACATTGGTTAGCTTACTCGGATGCAAAGGGGATCAATTTAGTAATTCATTACATAAAGCCATAAATTCTCTTTGTGAAGAAGATATTGATGTGGATGAGATGGTTAAAGTATTAGATTCATAGCCAATTTTGCCTCAACGATTCAAAATTGTGGAAACTTTAGATCTACCATTCTACAAATTGCTGCCATCAATTGAAGTACAATCTATTTTGGAGCTAAAGCAACTTCCAAAACATCTCAGGTATACTTTCTTAGGGCTTAATGACACTCTTCCTATTATTATATTTTCAGAGCTAATTATATTGCAGAATGAGGAGCTGATTAGAATATGTAAAAGATCACAAGGTCAGACTATTGCTTGGACTATAGCAGACAAACATGACATTTGGTGTGGTTGCTGGTCATTTTCTCCTGGACAAAAGTTTTTTCCACATAGTGCAATTGAAATTAAGACTGACACAAGGGAATCGATCATTTAAAGTCAATGAAGAATGGGTCAAGTGCGAATTAAGTTATTCATGATAATCATCTACCGACTAATTAGTTGAGGGAGTTTTTATTTCACTTCTTTTTCTTTATCTTCATTTTTATTTTGTTCAACATTGAGGACAATGCTTAGTTTAAGTTTGAGGGTGATGCCTTAATTTTGTTGCATATTGTTCATGCTCGATTCATGTTTAGATTTATATATATATGTATATATATATATATATATATATATATAGTGTAGTTTAGTGTAAAAATTTTATTATGAAATAGTATTTTAGTCTCTTAGTTCAATGATAAACACATGTGAATTAGTCTTACCTTTCTTGGGAAAACTTGATTAATTGATATGACGGATGAACTTAGTAAAAGATTGCATTCGAGAGTTGGTTCTCTACCTTATATTATTTCCACAATCCTTTGGTCTAGATGATTTCAATGAATGTTTTGCAATAAGGATTGTACATGATGGTTATGACTTTTAGAATTTACCCTAACGACTTTCGAGGCAAAATATTTGGCTTGCCATGTTGAGGGCCTTTTTCAAGCCTACCTAATATGAATTATCCTCTGTACACAATTTCATGGCCTTTATTATACATATTTGTTTGATTACCCTTATTTTAGCCTTGGCCTTTTTATTGAAAATATATCTTGCTGCTTGAGTCCTAGCACCCTAGTGTTTTGAATTCGTTCTAAATTCTAACAAGGATGAAACTTTGAGTAGTATAGGGGGAAGGCATTGTGTTTTATAGAGTGGTGATTGAGTAGATAGTGTGGACTTTCCTGGCACTTTGCTTTGTAAAAAAAAAAACAAAGAAAAAAAAAGAAGATAAAGAAATTGAAAAAAAAAGATGAGGCAATGATCCTCCACTAGTAAACACAAGATGAAGCAATAGTCTTCTACTGGTTTGAAATAAAAGAAAAAGAAAAATCAGCAGGTAGTCAATGGAAAATCAAAGCAAAGTTAGTTCTTATATTGGGTCAACTCGATACTATATTTAAGAAGTTTGTGTCATATTGCTTGGGGATTTGTTACATATGTATGTCACGATTTAGAAAGGATTTTTAATTCTACAGGTACATATTAGCCTCTGATTTTTCTATCTTGTTTATCATATTTTTGGTCCTTAGCCCTTGGCTCCGTTACAACCTATAAAGACCTATTGATTCCATTAGATTGGCATTGCCTACATTAGTGGAGATGAGGAGCGAAAAGTAAATATATTTAAGCATGTGCTTGATTGTATTCTCTTGGTTGCAGATGAGAATGATAAGCCAATGGACTATCACACATACACAGAGAGCTTTCTTTTGGATGTGATTGATGAAAGGGAATTTCTGATTTAATTGACATCTTGTTGTCTTCTGGATAGTTTGATTAAGAATCATATGAGAACATAATGGGGACTAAGTATTTTTGTGTAGTAAAATTTTCTTTGTTATGATATTTTGCTCGGGACGTGCAAAAGTTTAAGTTTGGGGGTGTGTTAAGTGTTTAAAATATATAATATTTACCCATGTTTTTAATATAATTTTGTACTTCTAGGGTATAAATATTATTAATTAAGTGATATTTTACTTTATTTTTTAGTTAATTAATATTTTATTAGATATGCTTAATTTTGGTGTTTCAATGCAGAAAAAGATGAATAAATTAAGCTTTGGAATTGAATAAGTCACTTGGTCCACCCAATGGCTACAATTCATGGTGTTCAATGGAGTCGACGAGTTGGAAACTTGAAGGGACATCATAATTAATTAAACTACGTCAATTTGTGAACACCCTTTTCAAATTCTTGTATCTCCACTTCTATATAAAGGGGTGGTCATTTGTTGTTGATCATATCTCATCTCTTGGCTTCAGAGTGTAGTGAAAGAAGTAGTTTTAGTTTTTGTAATTTCTTTCTCTTTCATAATAAAAATTAGTTTCTTCTTTATAATGTTTTCTATTTTTATTATGGAGTAGTCTTATATTTCGTTCTAGAGAAGAATGGAACTTAACATGATTTAATTGAATTTATTTCAAGTTTTTACTCTTTTATTCAATCAGATTGTTTGAATTATCATGTTCTTAATGTCTAAGAATAGATTGATCGCTTATATCTTAGATCATGAGGTTTAATTAGATTTTGGGAGAAATTAATTAGATTAGTCATTGATAATTCATCATACGACAAGTCTTTTGACTTGTTTGTCGTTGTGGTCGGGAGAAACACAACACCGTATGCGATTGTAAGGCAAATTTTAATGTATTATTTTGTTGATTAATCAATTATCACCGGGAGGAGGATAGAAATTGAGGCAAAATAATAGAAGCATGAAGGAGCGGGAGCCATCATGTTATATAATTATCCTAGATCGACAATCTGAGGAATAAAAGATAAGAGTAAGATATGATGAAGATTAAATTGATGTTAAGGGAAATTCGACTCTAGAACGAGTTTTATCATTTTAACGTTCTCCTTTTATTTAAAGTTATTATTTATATTTAGTTAAGTCAATTGTTTTTGTTTTTCTCTTAATATTATTTTCTTTAATTAATTTAAGGAAATTCATCTCTATGTGGGAACGATACTCGAATTTATTATTATATTACTTGTTTCGACCATGTATATTTGCATGTCACTAAAAATATTCAAACACTCACCTCGTGAATCTTAATTAAAGATGAAACATGAATCACGATCGGATCACATCATCATGTAAAACGAGGCAAAACCTCCACGCAAGCATGACTTAGAAAACTTACTTAATTATATTGGCTTAATGAAATGTTAAACATCTTAGGTAACATTAATAAGGTATAAGGTTTCAAGTACATTTAGTAGGAAAAGTCCAACTTAGGGTATAATTGAATGGGCATAATCGAGACAATTTTTGGACAAGCAAAATGGTGTCCAAATGGTCTAAAATTTGGACCAATGGACCCCTGACACTATATGGGTGTGGTGGAAAAATTACCAAGTACTTGAACATTGGCCAAAATGGTAAACAAAGCCCACCAAGGTTGGGTTAAGGTGGTAGGAACAGTGTTCGTGAGCTGCGCACCAAATTTGCTAAGGTTTTTTGATGAGCTTAAAAGCTCCAAATGGGCTTGGGTAAAAGGTCACGTCTAGCTAGCACCATGGGATTGATCCCAGTAAAATTTCAAGTCCAAAACCCATGAGATTGGGCACTGGAAATGGAAGGCATTGGCAGGGAATTCTGGAGCTAACTAGGCCCAATGAGCTTAAAATTTCTACCGAATATTTTACACATCTAAAAGGTATGAAATTTGGTGGACCCTTTACTAGGATGCTGCCTAAGGTATTGGTGAAATCTTAGCAATTTTCACCAACAACACTAGGTTCCATTGATTTTACAGCCAAGCAGCGAAATTAGTGTTAGACCATGCAGTAATGGACACTCTCAAAATTTGTGCAAGAAAACCACCTAAAAAAATTTTTAGTTAAGCCTAAACATGGTGACAGTATACAATTAGTTGGTCATTACATAATTTTTACAAATTTTATAAAAAACTTTTAAAGGCTCAACAAGGAGCAGCAACAGAGATCATACAACATACACAGATCACAGCAAGCACAAGGGGCAGTTAGAAATTTTGTTCATGCCTTTAATTAGCAATTTTTAGTGTGATAAAATTACATGAGTAAACCAAGACACAAAGCAACAAGTGTTTTCAAAGACACAACAAGTGTCTCCCAACTATCTGACAAAGAATTGAGCAAAATATATGTTTGTCAATAATCATCTAAAGTCAATTTTATTCTAGCAAGTTGAGTTAGAGTACTCTTCATTTCATTTAACTGCTCACTCATATCATTACCATCCTTGTACTTTTAAATTCATAAATTTCCTTACAAACAAGTTTTGATTACTGAAAGTGTTTATTTCATAGATTTCTTAAAGTTTTTTCCAAATAGATTTAGAAGTTTGCATTTCAGACACACGGTGATGGACATTTTCATCCACAAAGTGTCTTAGACAGAGTATGACTTTCCCATCAAGTTTTGCCATTCTTTGTTGTCTATTCCTTTTGGTTTGACACATGTAATGGGTTCAAAGTAATCTTTTGAATAAAGATGATCAATCATCTTACCTTTTCAATATTGTCAGTTGCTAAACCCCTTAAGAGCTACCATCTTAATGTACTTTTCTTTAGTCATCTTGAACACCAACAATCAAACAACCAAATCAAGCTCTCATTATCACTTGTTGGGGAATATTTAGACTTAATGTAAATTTCATTCGTTAGTGTAACAAGATAATTGTCACAATATGTTAAAACAAAAGCAAAACAATAAGGCACAAAGTTTTTAACATAAAAACCTTCCTCAAAATAAAGAAATGAAAATCACAAGGCTATCAGTGTACTCCCACCAATCTGAGAAAAAAACTCTCACAAAGATATAATAAGCAATACCATAAAAAGAAAAATAATGTTGAAACTAGGGTTTCTAATTGAGCGAGCCAGCTCGTGAGCATTTAGCGTTCGGTTGGCTTGACTCGACTCAAAACTCGACATTTAAATACTCGAGCTCGAACTCAACTCGAACTCGAATCTTACGAGCCAAGCTTGAGCAAGGTCATGTTGGACTCGACTCGACTCGGTTATAACCCGAACTCGACTTGATAAAATAATATAATAATATAGTTTTTATATTATATATATATATATATATATATATATATATATATAGACAAACACACACACACTCAAAATATAGAAATAAGATAGTTGAGATGGTAAGTATTCAAGTTGATGACCTTAAGGTTGTGGGTTCAATCCACATTAATTGCATTTTTTTTAAGTAGGGGCTTTTGATTTTTAATCGAACCAGTTTCGAGCTCACGAACAAACTGGGTTTGAGCTCGGAAAAATTAAACAGTTTAAGTGTATTCGAGTACGAGTAGAGCTCGAACACATAAAAGATATTCGAGTCGAGCTTGAGCATGTATGTTCAAAACTCGTTCGATCTCGAGTCGAGTTCGAACAAGTTTCGAACTATTCAAGCCTAATTCAAGCACAAGTTGAACTCGGCTTGCTCGCTCGATTAACACCCTTAGTTGAAACAAATATGAGGAACATGTAGAAGATATTGACAATAAATCAATTGGAAAAATAATTGACAATTCAAAATAAAACCCAATCAACAAACTTCCACCTTGACAATGCTAAACTTCTTCCAAAATTTCTTTAGGCTTCACTAGAAGTCAACTCCCAAACTTGTTAATCTTAATGCTTGAATCAACATGTAGACATATATTTATAGACAAAGTTGATAGATTCTCCGATACACCAAGTTGAAATCTCCACATTCCAACACATTCAACTTATTTTTTCAAAACTTAAGACCTTCTACTTCTCAAAACATGGATTATTATGTTCCAAAACTTGGACCATCATTTACCAAGTATGAATGAGGGATTTCTAACAAATCAAACCATATAAAATTGCCATCCAAAAATACAAAAAGCAAGCTAGTGAAATGGTTCCTCACACATCATAACTCGAAATTCCAAAAACACTTTTTCACTACTTTCCAAATATATATATATTCCCTCTACAATTTTTCCTTCATTTGAAAAATGAATCAGATTAATTCAGCAAACCATGTTTCTAATCTAAAACGATGACTTCAACTTCTTTGCCACATGCTGAACATTTCTCAAACAGTTGATCAGTTGGGATACTTGGTCGTCCCTGATTCTCAATTTGGTTGATAGCAACAATGCTTGATTGACCATATGATTTTGCAAAAGGAGCCTTTTTCTTCCAGATTGCCTTCAATTCAGCCCTAACCTTGGTTTTTTATCTTCCGGTAAATATATTTCTTGTCTCATTTTCTCACTCCAGAAGTGTGACTTATATGTAAGATGGTGTTGTAGTTCCACTGATTATTCCATATAAAGTTTGTTTGGGTGAGGGATTGTCCGCCCTCGCAGATTGTGCCTTTCGATATGAGTTTGAGGGTTTGGTGAAACCGAGGTGCCCTTACACGCAAAAAATAGTGTGATAAAAATAAAATATCACAGGCACAAAATAACACGTAGGAAATTTTACGTAATTCTTTAGGGTTTAATTTGAATTTCTAAGTCAATCCACGGTGAGATTGGTATTCGTAATCTACTAATTTTTAATTCCTTCACAAATTAAAAATCTTAGTAAAATTTTTACTACCTTTTTAATCTTCGACTCCAATGCCCCGATCTTTAAATCATCAGAATGACTCTGCCAATGCACTGGGGATGTCGAAAAATAGTGAGATATCCAATTTTGAGAAAATAGGAGTGCGGGAAGGCCTCTAAGGTAAGGTCTCTAAATAAAATCCGAGTTAAGCTGGACCAGTCGGGTGGGTCCGCTTGGTTGTAATATGCTCTGTTTCACTGTTGATGGGCCGGGTCTTGCAGTGAATTTGATAATTGGGCGTGGGCTTGATGGACATCCAACAGAAACAACGTGGTGGGCTGGGTACCAGCCTCTCAACGAGGACACCCGCTCAAAGAGGCGGCAGACGGTTACGGACATGGAAACCCAAGCGGATCTGACCATCACCGAAATGTCAAGCAAGCAATGGGTTCTCTTCTTCTTCACCACGTTCTCCTCGGCATCACCGGCGTGTGGGGGCTTTCTCCGACTACGTCAGGAGTCCTTTGGCAAGCAGCGGCTATCAGCTCCGGTGGCGGATGGCGAGGACAAGCTGGTGGTCAGGTGGAAGCTAAATCACCTGAAAATGGGAGCCTGATGGTGATGGCTCTGATCGCAGCAGCAGTGGTTGTCCTTCCCTCCTTGGCGAGGCAGCAAAGAGGTGGCGGCTTTTTGGCAACACTAGCTTCCACTCCTTCCTCTAGATTTCGGCAACACACCTCAGCGAGCGGCACGATGGTGAGGCAAAATCCCACAGTGAGCAGCGGCTAGGGGTAAAGCCTTCTCCTTCTTTTCTTCTCTTCATTGCTCCCTTTACACCGCGGAGGCCATAACCAGCTATTCACCTTCAAGCTGCAGCATCTGGCATCGTCCTAGTGGAGCAGCAACTCGATAGATCTCTGCTCCGACGTCTCAAGACCCGGCAATTCATCTATCAATTGGTTGGCTCGCAAATCATCCAATAATTGCTGTGAACAGAGGATCTGTCTCTCCTTCTCCTTTGTCCAACACCGGCGTGCTGGGCTCGTCTCCAGCAATGGGGGCGGAAGGGAAGCAACGGCGGCTATCTCTTATTGGCCAACTACTGTCGGCTCCGGCAGGGCTCCTCGGTGGTTCTTCGTGGCGGTGACATCAAGACAATAACTAGCAGTGACAAATCTGGTCTTGGCGTGGAATTCCGGTGGTCCGCAGCAACAGCAAGTCCTGGGTAAACAGCGAGACAATCAGAATGTTACAAAGGCGTTTCACCCTCGTTCCAGTGGCAGCAAACAGCAGGGCAGTTGCCCTTTTTCTCGGTTCAAACTCCGGCCTCTGTTGTTGCCCTGCTCCGATCAACACTTTACTTTCAAAATTCCGTCGAAGGTGGCTTCGAACTCCGGCTGGAGTCCACCCAGAATTGAAGATTGCTTCGCTGGCTTCGCTTTGGACACCAAGATCGGGTAGTGAGCAGCCGGTGTTGGCCGGAAAACAGCCGCGAAATCCACCTTTTGATGCTGCTTCTAACCTCTGTTTTCTCCTCTTCTCCGGTAATGATGGCAGGGACAACAGCTTTGGCAATCTGCAATGGTGGGAAGCCTCCTAAGCATGGCTTCAAGGGGACATGACGGCGGCTCCGACGAGGATAGACACGCTACGCTGAAGCTTCCCCGTGGTGGCAAGCAAGCAGGTGCGGCAACAGGGAGAAAGGGCCTCGGTGGTGTCAGTTCCTTGGCTACGACGAAGAGGGACTCCTTTCCTTGGCTGAGCAGCAAGACAGTGGTTCTTCAAGGCAATAAAATTCCAATCTTTTTGGGACTCTGAATCTTCTTCCTCTGCTCACGAAAATCGGGAGCGGTAGCAGCGAAGGACTCCAAATAGCAGCAACAACCGATCTTCTTCTCGACAATGGATCCAAGACAAAAATACGCCGAGAGGGCTAGGCTCCCAACAACGCAACTCCAAAGGGTTGACGGCGAACAGGAACCGGGATTCTCCTCCGAAGCAAGGCAGAGGACCTTTCCCGGCAAGAACTGCTGACCGACGATCATGACCAGTCAGAAACTTCCTTTGCTCGCTAACAACTTCACAGACCCGGGAGCTCCGGCAAGCTGTGACTCTACCAGCAACTCCGGTAAGGCAACAGCAGCACCGTCCCTCCAATATGGCGACGGCAAGCTCGCGAGGCAGTGGATGCTCCACTCTTCATGGTAACCTCTCTAGCCCTTCTCTTATTCTTTTACTGCACGAGCCCTCGAAAAAATAAAAACAAAACGGATCAGATCTAACCTCCTTGTGGCGAGGTGGCAAGGGCACAAACGGTGGCCGGCGGCTGCGGAGGAAAACTCGAAGGCTACAGTGAGACTTCAAGCAATGCGATTGGTAATTTTCTCCTTTGTTGCCGGCGACGACGTCTTTCCTCCCACAGGGATAGGGATAGGGGAAATAAAGTCACGTTCTACGTTTTTTTTTTTTTTTCAGCAATAACGCGAACTTATCCTTTCTCTTTTGAACCATATTTAGGCGTCGCTCCCGGGCGTGGCTAAAATTTTTCTTCTCCTTTTTAGTTTTCCCCATCTTTTTTCAACGAGATCTTTTATAATTGTTGAGCTTCTGATTTATATTTATCGTAATTAATTTAATTTTTTCACAAATTTCTTTTGATAATTTCAAAATAACTTAAATATCATCTAATAGATTTGAAATAACAAAGACATTATCTTTATAATCTTTTAGAACTTATGCACATAAATGAATAAGTTTAAATTTGCATTAACATTAACCCTTTTGTCGATTTTTTATAAACTTAAAAAAAGAATCAGACCTTATTTTTTTGATATATATATTATACATCAATCTATTTGTGCACTATTTAGCTTCCTTTGATAGATCTGACCTCTTGTTACCGGGTTTCGTCAAATTTTTAAATATCTTATATTTTTTAAATCAAACGATATTTTGTATGACAATAGATTCTAACCGGGATAACATTTGCCAACTATTTTGGATAGTTGACTTTACGAAAAAGTTCAATCAGAGACTGAATTCTTCTGCTTGAATAATTGGACTTACCCTCGATTTAACTCCAAGGTGGTGTACTACAATTTCGGTTAATAAATTTGACATTTCATCATATGACCACGTAAAACAATCTTTATAACTTTTATATATATTAATGAGTTGTCGATTCTCTATTTTTCTAAATTTGATCTAAGAAAAATTAGACGGGCTCTTGATAAGTTTTCAAATTGATTTACAGAAATCGCTGTTAGAATAACTCCAGCACATGTCTTTTGTTGGCAAAAAAAGACTATCTTCAGTTTTTCTTGTAAAAAGTAAAATGAGATCCTTACCTGATTGGCCATCCATAGTTATTCAATCATGGGACAAGCGAGGCTGCCGATCAATGAATGACAAGCGAGGCTACCGGTTGAAGAGGAAGAAGAGGCGAGATGAGGAGTACGCCTTTTATCCGACGTCTATCGATCACCACTGCATGAAAATAAATAAAAAGAAAAACTCTCGTTTAAAAGAATAACAAGGTTTACAGGAACAAAACCAGAAATAAAAAATATAAAGAAGTCCAGAGTAAAAGGAAGAAGTGGCGATTGAGGAGTACCCATTTTCTTTTTTATACCGAATGCTGCTTCTAATGGTCATGTTTTGTTTTTTTTGTAACTTTTTTTCTATATACAATGGCCATTGATAAACACAGGAAAAGAGGTGCTCCTCGTCTAGATGCTTCTTTCTTTTCATCTTCAATCTTCGGCTTCTTTATTTTTTTCTGGCTATGCTCCAGTGGACCTTGCTATTCCTCAAGCGGGAGTTTTTTTTTAAAAAAATTTCATGCAATGGCTGTCGACATTTAATATATTATAATAAATTATGCTTGAATATATATATATATATATATATATATATAATTCTTAATTTTCTTAAATGTTCAAAAAGAAAGTCTATGATTTGACAGATGCAATGTTCATGAATGTTGTTGTGGATGAGCCGCTTAGAGGATGAGAATTTATGCTTGTGCTATTAACGTCTTTGAATTCATAAATCATAACAAATCTTAAATCGACATTTTAGGTCTTATTTATCTTGATTTATTGGACTCGATTTAGATTTAAATTATTATAATTTATTCCAAACATCTTTGTGATCGGATTCAAAGACGTCTTTGCACATATGCTCTTGTAATCAATAATTTTCCAAGAGTTCATGTTTTTTTATCTTCCTTCACTTAAGTTAGAATGAAGTTTACTGTTCAGGCCCATCCACGTATAATAGCAATCACAGTGATTGATGATCTTCTTCTACGTATGTTTCACAGTGAAGGATGCTGTACACAGAAGAGAAGTCCACCCATTTAGAAGAAAACATATTTTGCTACATTGTGCTAACCATCTGCTGTTGTGCCATTCTTATTTTCATTCTACGATATAATTGGTGCAAGTTTTGTCTTGCCAGTCGCAAAAAGCCTCATGATAGCTTATATTCATGAGTTAAAGATTTAATTTTTGTTATCAAATTCTTGTAATTTAACATGTTATTAGCTTCTGAAGCCTCAATCAACTTATTCACCCAAAAATAAAGCCTCTTCCTACCCCAAATCCATAATCGCCTTTTATCTAGCTTTGATATTACTTGAAACAATATCGGAGAACCTTGAATATAAGGAGTTAGTTCACTATACATGATGCGTTGCTTAACAGATGACTTACCGATTCTCAACCGTGTAATCGACCTCACATATCACAGGGTGAAAAAGTACATGAGCTGTCTGCTTAACAGTTCATATAAGACAAATTTCATACACAAGTACCAGACCAAAAGAAATATCTGATTTATTTCGTCCTCCATTAGCCAAAATTGTTCAAATCTAAACGGTTTGGAATGTCCATTTCCTGGTAGTACAAATTAAAAGGAATATGCAGTAGCAAATGTACAAACGTGGATACAAACATGGATACAGTTCCACGCGTCTTTGAAGTTTCTTCCCATATGTCCACCACTTAGCATATTTAATCCAAAAGTGTCAGCAGGACCAACCGTCGTAACTTGAGAGCAAAGCTAAATGTTAGCCACTTGTTCCCTATTTGGAACTTGGCACCCCTTTTCCACTTACTGTCCGCATCATGCATGTAGCTAACCAAATAAAGGTCCCCACAATGTGTCATGACATATTAACTATTACTTCTATACATTCAAGTAGCAAGAAAGGAGATAGTAATATAGTCTATTAGTGCTGTTGATGAACAGTTTTAACATATATACAAACATGAGAAAAATATTCAATTTGGAGTTTCATAGTCTTTCCAGGCGAAAAGGAGACCCCTCCACAACAATAGTGTGGTCGAAATCCCATATATCTGATAAACTCTCTAAAATTGTTTCCGACGACATCCAAGCTCGTTTCACCTGATTAGTTATATAAATATACACGTGTGTGTGTATGTAGAGTTGGAAGCTTGAGTATTGCATTGCTTGTTTGATCTTTTTCCCATCCATGTAGTCGGAAGTAGTTCTGCTGGCTAGGAGGGCCCCAAAAATATATTCTTGCGTATGGAATCTCGCTCGATACCAGCTTGTGGACGAGCTAGAAACGGAAAAGTTTAACAATTTTTCTAGTAACTGTTGACCACATATTTTCGCACCAACAAAAGGTTTAAGAGCCTAAGACTGCGTGCTTTCTTCCAGATGAGAAGCACCAGTCTGCAAGTTAGATTTAAAAATGAATTATTATATATTGCTTTCTATCGTTGTAGAAACTGACGCAGCAAACCATATCCGGCGACATCACCACGTGACTGGTAGACCATACATACCCCTTTATGATAGTGCTTAGTACGGAGTATAGAATGAAAAAGTTTGATCAATGTCATATAAAAACCTCTTTTGCATTTTAGTCAAACAATTGGAAACGCGCCTGTTCTACAAGAAATGGAAAGAAGCTGATATATATTTATATACACACAAGTTTGCTCTTCCGACAGTAATAAAAAAGGCAACAAATATGCTACTATGTATGGATATTTATATTTATTTAGTTATAAACATATATACTGAGTAGTACTCCTTCGTGTTTTTATTTGGTGGAAGAATATAATTAGCATACTGAGTCCTTGGTCGATATTACCTAAAATGGGACTACAATATTAGCTAAGAGTCTTAAGACTAGCGAAAATGATGCCAAAGGTAATGGCAGATTGATTTCGGTGGGAGAGGGACATTACCTTTGGTTACCCCAACAGGCCAAATCAGAGTATTGGAATATATAGCCGCCCCACATGAATGTAAACTCATCCTCCAAAACCTTTTCTCCACAGTCCGGTGTTGGTGTGCAATGCGATGCTAATCAACCTCCCTTTTCTGTTGGTTGAATCGCATTACCGAACAAAACACATAATCACATTCACATTCATTGCGCAAGTGGAGGGAAGATTGGCTTTGTCTACGTTTGTGTACGTTGGACTTTTTGTACGCTTGTTTGCCATTTGATGTAACGGCGTATGTGTATCTTGGTAATCCACCGTAAACGTGAGTCCATGGGGCCTATTCTACACGCGACCATGAGATAGTCACATCATTTTTTATTTATTTATAATAGCTTGTTCCCCTAATCCTCATCGTAGCTCTCTTTCATTTGCATCTGAGATTCTCGACTCTCGCAACAAGTTCTGCAGCTCTTGGGCGCGGGCGCTATTGCAGGGAGCTAAATATATACATATAGCAGTTAAAGCATGCATCAGGAACGGTGCTAATTCGCTTGTGTGTAGAGTTCATTAGCCATTCTACCTGTTAACTTGCAAGCGAGATCAAACAGTACGTACGTACAAGAAAGTGATCCGGCGATAGCTACCATTTATCTCCTTGTTATATATCCCAACTAGCTAGCTATTTTCCATATGAAAGCCATGAGACCAAAATCCTCTCTTACTACCTCCCCACCTCTCCATATGTTATCTCACTTACCGTGTTAGCCTTCTACCGTTTTGGCGTCCAGCTTCTTGTCCACACCTCCCCTTGCTTATATAGATTATTATGTTCCTTTATGTTCCATTGACTGCTCATATCCAACTCCTGATTTAATTAATCTATTAATGGCATTGGTTAAAGATTATTAAGGCATTGGAAAAAGATTCATTGATGCAGGTTTATTCAAATCTTCACTTACCGTTTTTTCCATTAGTATTTAACTTGTTATTGTATGATTGATGCAGGTTTATTCAAATCTTCATTATTACAACTCTTTGTTTAAGCCCAATCATGGATCCTCAGGCTCGTGATTATTTTTCCTTCCGACGTTGATAAGTGTGCTTTTTTTATTGCATGCCAATTAATTTGCTGCCAGGGAAATGTTTCTCTTCTTTCTTCTTCTTTTCACGGTGGTTACATATAGAACATCTTTTTAAGTGATTTATTTTACAGATTCCACAAATTCATGAAGGCGACATCGAGCTGGGGATTCGCCAGAATGCCGACTCAATCTCTGAGGTGCAGGATAGAGCGTATAATTCCGTCAACGCCGATAATGGGGTACCAGAAATGATAAGTCCGGTGACTCTATTGGTGACTCAAGAGGTATATATTTTATTAAAGTTAATAATTATTGCCTACGTTTATATATCATATAAACATAAGCTCGTAGCACTATTATCAAGGTAGTTTTTAATAACAATTATCTTCAATAAAAGCAATGATTTATGAAAGTAGAAATTTCATAATATGCCAACTGGGGTCATATATATATATATATATATATATATATATATATATATATAATATGTATTGAGACATTTAATTAGATGATTTATTAAAAATGTATTGAGACAAACTTATTTAGAGTCTCCATAAATGACAATGATAAATAAATGCAAGTAAAAATAGAAGGTTGGAAAAAAGTAAAAAGAGACCGAAATGATGCTTGTGTTGCTTATATTATATTTATAATAATAGGTAAAAAAATATTATTGATTTTGTTGTAATTTAATAAGTTGAAAATATCTCAGAATCTGAGAGTATTATTTGTTAAAACTTTTGTTGTTCTTAGTTATAAAAAGAATATTTGATGTTAGTTTTTGAACAAGTTTATTGATTTAAAAGCTACAATTAATTACTATTGTGCTAGAAAACCTCTCATTTTAAAAGTGAGTGTAGATTTGGCATTATATTATGCTGAAAAATATATAATCAATTAGCATATGCATCAGTAAAATTTCCACATTTGGTTCTATTTGATTTACTCTAAACAGGCAAATGTTTATGAAAAGGAAGAAGCTTACCCAGCTCTTGGGCAAAATTCTGAAACACCACCGCCTGCACTTGCTGATGTTGGAGCACTCAAGGCCGGAGCTGACAATGGACGACTGGTGGCAGCCATGGCTGCTGGTTTGATAGCGGCTGATTGGTCTGCCGGGATACCGCTAACCGGAACTCATACTCTGATGATGATGGCTAAGTTTCTACATCGACTGTTTATCGTAGTCTCCTTGCTCGCTTATGCATTTGCTATAAGCCTGGTGTTGAAACATAGTCTCTACTTGCATTCTCGCTCACGCTCTAAGCGAAAGCTGTCCGTCCAGCTTGGTGCAGTATGTTTGGCCACACTTGCTGTCCTGCTTATGGCTATGACTTGCTTACTCAGGATGTGAAGTTTGGGTAAATATAGAGAGCATTTTAATCATTAGGGTGGTAATATAATTATCCCTGCGGACAGAGCAGTTTAGTACTGGTCTGCGGTTTCTTGTCTTTCTTTTTCGCGTGCTAACTTTGCCGTGAGAAACAAGCAAACTTACCTGCTCCCTGTAGAAAGTTTAGTCCATGTAATTTCTATGATGCCATTTGAGGTGGGCACATCCTGTAATTGTGTGATGTCTTAGTTCCGACCTCGGAATCTGATAGTACATGCATATTGTACATATGTAAATTTTAGATGCTTCCACGTGTCAGCTTATATATAAACTAGCAGCTAAGGTTTACAAGGGGTTTGCAACCGTTGACCGCTCAGCCGTTGTAAAGCTTTTACAACATTAAAGAAACCGTTAAAAATATTGGAATTTATTATAAATATAGTAATTATGTGTGTGGATTCAAATATAATTACTATATATCTTAATCAAAAAATTTAGTTGTGTGACTCTTCTTGAAAATAAATCTAAATAAATTAGTGCCGTTTAAAATTTTAAATGTAATAATTAAATTAATTTTTTTAAATTAAAAAGATTGAAATCAATCGAACACTTGGTATAGAGGTACACAAAATATTTGGCCCTAATTATAATAATAAACAATGATTGAACAAAAAACATCACCAAAAGCCGTAACAATTAATTTATATTAAAAAACACTTACAGTGCCCCAGGCCTTTAATGGTGCTAATAATCTACTAAATTTTGATGAGATGGCCGTGAGATCATCCCTTCCTCTTAATCGGACAAAGTAAAATCCAAATAAAAATAAAGAGGAAACAAATATGTGAATTTCTTATGATTTGAGAAGGTAATCACACCCACTTGCATGGTTTCAGAATTCAAAACAGAGTTTTCCAACCTGGAAACTTCCTGCCAAAACAATTAAAGAAATACTTTAATCATTCTACATCCAACAAAAGCAGAGTCAGTTCTTCAACATGAAAGGCCCCGCATAGCTGATCAAACGGTGAGGCAAATGTCAGAAGTTTCCATGCATGCAACACCGGCCTGATGATTCAAGTATAAATTGCCGGCAGGTTGCAGCATTTACAAGCAATACCTGCTTTGCCTTGTTCTTTTCGATCAACTCCCTAGAGAAATCAACGTGTGGCTAGCAGAATATCAAACCGGACAACCATTAGCTATGCAAAGTGCAAAAGGAATCGAGATTGCCAAGCACCGCCACTAAGATAGGAAGAAGAGCAACATGCATCTGCCACTAAGCACTGGGTGCGGAAAACCTTCACCAACGACACCTTCAAACCCAGCAAGAATTCTGCTTCCATCTTCCCCGACGTGGACGTTGCTCCACCTTCTAAAACTTCTGATGTCGTGGATGAAGAGAACAAAAAGAACCCAAGCCTCACACATGATCACCCTGCCGTCCACTTCGAAGAGTCCCGAATTCAAGTGAGTGCCGATAAGTTCAAGTTCTGTCTGGTTTTTCCGGGACCAAAGCCCAGCTTGGAGAAGATCAGAGAGTGGGCCGACAAGGAGTGGAAACTCCAAGGAGACTGGTCCATCAGTGCTCTGGACAGGAAGCATGTGTTTGCGAGGTTGG
Source organism: Piper betle (assembly GCA_033002965.1). NCBI lineage: Eukaryota > Viridiplantae > Streptophyta > Magnoliopsida > Piperales > Piperaceae > Piper > Piper betle. Next base: position 2,391 of record JAURVB010002646.1, on the reverse strand, counting down.
AAAATGAAGCCGACATGAACAGGGTGCGGCCAAGGAACAGGTGGTTTTGTTGGGGAGCATCTCATGAAGATCTTCAAATGGCTTCCAACTTTTTGAAGCTTCTCCTCCTCATCGGCCCAGCCATCTCTTGCAGCGGTATGGATAACCTTCCATCACCTCGCAGTTGTTTTCTTTGAAGAATACTTTCTGTATAAGCTTGCATCTATGGTGGCCAAGGTCTTTTGCATGGATGAAGAAAACAGGAATATGTCTAGGACAAGTATGACAAGAGCGTGTGTGTGGTTTGTTGGGGAGCATCTCATGAAGATCTTCAAATGGCTTACAACTTTAGAAGCTTCCTCCTCCTAGGCCGAGCCATTTCTTGCAGCGGTATGGATAGCCTTCCCCCACCTCCCAGTTGTCTTCTTTCAAGAATATTTTCTGAATAAGATTGCATTAACGGTGTGTTAATATTTATAATTATATTAATGATATATAGCCTATTGTTACACTCAAAATATTAAAAGAATTTCGGGATACCAAACTGATATGACGTTTGTTGTTCCTCGTATACCTCATTCTGAAACAAGATAGGATGTGAGAGAAAAAGACAAAAATAGAAAAGTGATATAGAGATAAGTTATAGACTCATATGCTTCATTGTGAAACAAGATAGGATGTGAAAGAAAAAACTGAAATATAAAATGGATATAGAGATAAGAATGAGGATCAATATTATTTATTAGTTTAATCTAGTGAGAGAGAAAAATCTTATAATTTCAATAGTATAGGTTGAAGTGAGTAATCTGCTCGTACGACTTTATATGTTTGACGACTGTAATCTTTAGTTGAAGTAGTAAATTGTTCGTTATTGTCCCATAATTTTTGACTTTCGAGAAAGGAGGGTTTTCTACGTTAAATCTCTATTCTTTTGGTTTTGTTTTATTTTATTTCTCAGGCATTATTTTCTCATATCTTGTGTTTGATGTTGTTAATCTTCAACTTTGGAGATTTTTCTCAACAATTGGCACTGTCTGTGAGAACTATCATTCAATCGGATCTTGATTTAAGTGGAGTCATGGGAAACACTTCCAACACTGGGAAGATTAAGAAATTTGATGGAATAAATTATTAATGGTAGAGGATGCAGATTGAGCATCATCTATACGAGAAACAACTATATCAACCGCTTGCAAGTACCAAGCTAGAAGCAATATCAGCCGAGGAGTGGGCTTTGTTGGATAGGTGAGCCTTAGCTAGCGTTCGATTGTGTTTGACACAGTCGGTGGCGTTTAATGTCTCCAAACAGACAATCGTCAAAGGGTTAATGTGTAAAACCCACGATTCGAGTTAGGGTTTTATATTCAGAACCGGTCGGGTCGACCGTTATTTTTCGAGTTGAGTCCGTTTCAGGACACGTGTACCGAGCCGACGCCGGTCGCGTGTATGAGCTATGAGGGTCATGCGTACCCAAGTATATGATGATAACGTCATGAACACAGCAGAACAGAATGAGTTATCAGATATATGAGAGTATGCCAGTCTTTTGTTTTATTATTTTTATATATAGTGGATCGTAGAATTAGTTTTAGGCCGTTTACCGCGTTAGGACGCGTTACGGGCATTTTGGGTGGGTTGATAATTCTAGAGCATATCATTATGATTTTTGGTGTTGTTTGATTTTACGGGATTTTTCCCGATTTTTATGAATTTTTTTGGGATTTAATACGACTTAGTTATTATACTTGACTCGAGCCGGAGACGAGTCAAGTAATATTTACGAGTTTGCCACCACACACACCCCGACGTTTTCTCCCCCACGCCCAAACCCTCGTGCCGCGCCGCCCCTGTTCGCGCGCCACCACCGCCGCTGTCGGCGCCGCCCGGCCGTCGACCGACGCCGCCCAGCTCGGCGACGCCGTTTCCATGCTGCCCCGACCAGGTCCGGCCCCCGTCGGACCGCCGTGATGCGAGGAAGCCACGCCGCGACGCCGCGCCCGCGTTGCGCTTCCGTCACCGATTCCGCCGCCGGCGACCAGCGCCGCCGCGATCGGTCACTCGCCTCGGCACCCTCAGCCTTCCAGCGACCTTCCTCGACTGGAACGGAGGGCATCGCCGCCCTGGCCGGCCGGATTTAGCGACCCAACGCCGCCCCTCTGTTTTGCCATTTTCCGGCGAGCCGCCGCCTCCATTGGCCACGCTGAGGTCATCGATGAGTCGGGGTCGCCGAGCCGATTCCGAGGGTACCCAACACGACCACTTTCCGGCTAGTAGACACCGCCGGCGATTGTCAGCCGGAAAACCACCGGAAGCTGCCGGGAAACCGCCAGTAGCTGCCGGAAAACCGTCAGAAAAATCGGAATTTCTGGAATTCGCCGGAATTCACCGGATCTTCCGCGGAGCTCACCCAGT
>JAURVB010002643.1:0-19074 GCA_033002965.1 Piper betle | reverse complement strand
TTTATGCATATTGTTTATGCTTGACTCATGTTTAGATTTAGATATACATATATATAGTGTAGTTTAGTGTAAAACTTTTATTATGCAATAGTATTTTAGTCTCTGTTGGTTCTCTACCTTATATTATTTTCACAATCTTTTGGTTTAGATGATTTCAATGAATGTTTTGCAATAAGGATTGTACATGATGGTCATGACTTTTAGAATTTTCCCTAGTGACTTTCGAGGCGAAATATTTGGCTTGCCATGTTGATGGAAAATGATATAGACATTTCTTTTTGATGAGTCTAGGCCTTTCTTCAAGCCTACCTAATATGAATTACCCTATGTACACAATTTCATGGCCTTTATTATACGTGTTTGTTTGATTACCCTTATTCTAGCCTTGTCCTTTTTACTGAAAATATATCTGGCTGCTTGAGTCCTAACACCCTAGTGTTTTGAATTTGTTCTAAATTCTAAAAAGGATGAAACTTTAAATAGTATGGGGGAAGACATTGCGTCTTATAGAGTGGTGATTGAGTAGATAGTGTGGACTTTCCTGGCACTTTGCTTTGTAAAAAAAAAGAAAAAAGAAAAAAGAAGAAGAAAATTGAAAAAAAAGAAAGATGAGGCAATGATCCTCCACCAGTAAACACAAGATGAAGCAATAGTCTTCCACTGGTTTGAAATAAAAGAAAAAAAGAAAAAGCAGCAGGTAGTCAATGGAAAATCAAAGCAAAGTTAGTTCTTATATTGGGTCAACTCGATACTACATTTAAGGAAGTTTGTTTCATATTGCTTGGGGATTTGTTGTACATGTATGTCAGGATTTAGAAAGGATTTTTAATTCTAGGGTGCATATTAGCCTCTGATTTTTCTATCTTGTTTATCCTATTTTTGGTCCCTAGCTCCTGGCCCCGTTACAACCTATAAAGACCTATTGATTCCATTAAATTGGCATTACCTACATTAGTGGAGATGGGAGCGAAAGGTAAACATATTTAAGCATGTGCTTGATTGTATTCTCTTGGTTGCAGATGAGAATGATAAGCCAATGGACTATCACACACACACGTAGAGCTTTCTTTTGGATGTGATTGATGAAAGGGAATTTCTGATTTGATTGACATCTTCTTGACTCTTGAGGGTTTGATTGAGAATCATATGAGAACATAATGGGGATTAAATATTTTTGTGTAGTAAATATTTTTATTTTTTATGATATTTTGCTCGGGACGCGCAAAAGTTTAAGTGTGGGGGTGTGTTAAGTGTTTAAAATATACAATATTTACCCAGGTTTTTTATATGATTTTGTACTTTCTGGGTATAAATATTATTAATTAGGTGATATTTTTTGTTATATTCTAGTTAATTAATATTTTATAAGATATGCTTAATTTTGAAGTTTTAATGCAGAAAAAGATGAAACAAATTAAGCTTAGGATTTGTTGGTTAGAGCATTGGACCCCACCCGTTGATGGCTACAATTTTGATGATGACAAAGCTCCATGTGGATGGCTATACATAACTTTGGCACCGTTGTCGGGGAGTTGGAAACTTCATCGGACATCATAATCAATTAGTCCACATCGAATTTTGGAATTCATCCTCGAATTCTTGTATCTCTTGGCCATCTTCTCTTCTATATAAAGGGGTGGTCATTTGTTGTTGAGCATATCTCATCTCTTGGCTTCGGAGTGTAGTGAAAGAAGTAGTTTTAGTTTTTGTAATTTCTTTCTTTTCATAATAAAAATTAGTTTCTTCTTTATATTGTTTTCTATTTTTATTATGGAGTAGTCTTTTATTTCGTTCTAGAGAAGAATGGAACTTAACATGATTTAATTGAATTCATTTCAAGCTCTTACTCTTTTATTCAATCGGATTGTTTGAATTATCATGTTCTTAATGCTAAGAATAGATTGATCGCCTATTTCTTAGATTATGAGGTTTAATTAGATTTCGGGAGAAATTAATTAGATTAGTCATTGATAATTCATCATACGACGAGTCTTTTGACTTGTTTGTCGTTGTGGTTGGGAGATACACAACACCGTATGCGATTGTAAGGCAAATCTTAATGCATTATTTTGTTGATTAATCAATTATCACCAGGAGGTAGAAATTGAGGCAAAATATATAGAAGCATGAAGGAGCGGAGCCACCATGTCATATAATTATCCTAGATCGACAATCCGAGGGAATAAAAGATAAGAGGAAGATTTGATGAAGATTAAATTCATGGTAAGGGAAATTCGACTCTATAACGGGTTTTATCATTTTAACTTCACCTTTAATTTAAAGTTAGTACATAGATTTAGATAAGTCAGTTATTTTTGTTTTGTTCTTCATTTTAATTTCTTTAATTAATTTAAAGAAATTCATCTTATCATTTTAACTTCGCCTTTAATTTAAAGTTATTACATAGATTTAGATAAGTCAGTTATTTTTGTTTTGTTCTTTCATTTTATTTTCTTTAATTAATTTAAGGAAATTCATCTTTCTGTGGGACGATACTCGATTTTATCATTATATTACTTGTTTCGACCGTGTATACTTGCACGTCATTGAAATTATTCAAACAACAAGTACAAGTGTTCTCTCCGCGGTTCCATCATAGAGAGCTCCCGTCACCAACAGCTAGTGGCTATATAGATAGTTACGAGAGCCATAGTATGTAATAAAGTCATAGCACATGTGAGTGGTCCAATTCTTCCTCTTACAAGGACACTTGAGTGATTGACCTAGATTGGTGACAGTGAGCTATACAGCTCATTAGCATACACACTTACTTGGTACTAGAGTCCACCAATGCTAGTAGGACTCACAGAACACCCTAGTATAGCTGAAGTACCTGGACCAGAGTGCTTTGAGGGACACACGTGGTCAACCTGTCATATCAATGAGGATCAAGGAGACATAGGTATTTGTTAACAACATACCTTGCATTGACATAGTTTTTCTTGATGTAGCTCAGATTAGCATTCTGCAACACTCTAGAGTAGCTGTTGGAGCACCCAGTCGGCCCTTAGGGTGAACCTAGGTTATTTCCATCGAGGTCATTACATTTTAGTTCCATAGTTTGCAGTGACCCTAAGACCCAACCAGTCAGATGATTCGAGCATGTATGGTCAGTTCCGCTAGATGATTCCAGCATGTATGGGCTGCTTCACTGTATGATTCGATCAAGTGTAGTTTGTCCAACCAGATTAGTAAGGAGATAGCTAGCTTCATGAGTGTTCAGAGTTCCAACTTCATGTTGGTCCATTTGGGTCATGCAGCTAGCGTTAGAGGGTGTCACAGACATTATTACGCGTGACATGAGAATGAAAGACATTGTTAAATACGTGTCAAAACACATCGAATATAAGTAAAAGTAAGAAAAGTAATAAATGCGCTGAGCTCAAGTGTGTGTAACGTTTATCTGTCCTTCCACCAAAATTGACTCAAGATTTGTAAGACCTACGAAAACTTATGAAACTTCATGATTGTCTCACAGTGGGCGGTAGGCAAACATACTCAACTAAGTGTCGGCTCGCATGAACAGCTAATGTTCATATTCATACATACAACGCTTACGCCCTCACATCTTCCATATTTCACCCGCCACGGTACTCGAGTGGCAAAAGGAACAGTTAAGTTAGTGCCACAAATTCCAGAAATGTGCTGCGTTATGTAGTACCCTCATACACCGCACTACCTACAGGGTTTGAAGGAGTACTAGTGCAGTCCATACATATCTCCATGCCACTCACTTTCTTATTCATGAAATCTGTAAAAATGTGTGTACTTATATAATAGGTTTAGGGAAAAGGCTTATATCATATATTTCTGAAGCTTTAGTTCAAAAACCAACAAGGGATCTCATCCTTGTAGTTTTATTAAACATGTGTAGAAACATGGCTAAATGGCCCAACATCGGAGGGATCCGATAAAACACCGACCGATGTCGTCCTACATCTAAAACATGATTAAACTCTACACGCAGGGAGTCAAGCAGAGAGGGAGAGTCCTACAGACCTGTGGTCCAAGCTCCAAGCACATCGACACATCTACGGCGAGCTCGGACTCCGTAACCTACATCGAAACCCAATGCTAAGTAAAATACTAACATCTCTATATGATGCATGCTCGTGGTGTGTGCTCATATCATCAATACATCCTAATAAATAAAACAATGCTAAATAAACCTACAACTAAACATACAGCACGTAAATCGAGATATAATAATAATAAATAATAATAAATAATAAATACACTCATAGATAATTAGGTAAATAATAAATATATGAATATAAATAATAGTCTAATAATAAAATAATAATATAATTATTCTATATAAATACACGACTAGACATGAGTAAATATCATATATACTCGTGTTAGTAAACATATAAATAATTAAATAAACAAACAAATAATTAATTAAATAAATCAATAGATAAATAAATAAATAACTAATATTAATTAATCATGAAGAATATTAATATAAATATTAAATATACGAACATATGACTAAATACGTATAATAATAACACGAGTAAGAAATAATTAATAATCAATCAATTAATTAAATAAAATAAGATAAACATGAACAAAAATAATATCTATGAATAAATACATTATCAATAACAATAACTAGTCACATAATCATTCATCATAGTCAACAAATATATAAATAATAAGAAATGAATAATCATGAATAAATAAATAAATATATAAAATAATTAATAAATAAAGAAAATACTCATAACATCCAAACATGCTAAACAATGTGAATATGCATCTAAACTAATGTAAGGGTTCTCGAATTACCAAAAACGGTCGAAAAGCACGGTTGAAAATGAGCTGAACCAGACCAAACCAAACCGAACCGGACCAAACCGAATGGGCTGACTAAGACCAGTCTGGGTTAACTAGAAAATGGGATGGGTTGACTAGGTGGACCTGAACTGGACTGGTGGACTCGACATGGTCTGGTAGGTTGGTGAACAAGATCAGGAGGCAGACACATACGAGAACGCAGTGCAGTTAAATAGGCCAGTCGGGAAGCTGCGCTGTCCATCATTGGAAAACACCGACGGCGGTGCAGTTGGGGTCGCCGCCGATCAGGATCATGATGGTGCTGGTTGGCGGACTCCGGCCGGTGGTTGGCTGGAAATCGACGCGGAAGGGGAGGTATCGCTGCCAGGTGCGGAGACGTCGCAGGCGGTGATCACGGCCATGACGGTGGTCGTGGTTGGTCTCAATATATAGATCTCAAAAAGATGAAGCCTTTAGGGTAGTCGGATTTGCTTGAGGATGGTGGCGGTTGGCTGAAAAATGGCACATAAGGGTGGCGGCGGCAGCAAAAATTGACAGCAAAAATGCCATCGCCGGCAGCGGTTGCTGCGGCACCATTGGCGATCGTGGGAATGGACTGATAGCCGGTAGCGGGGTGGTCACGGTCGTACCGATCCGGTGCTTGGGGGGAGTCAGAGACTCGCCTGCAGTGAGCCGAAGTGGTGGCGGCGCTAAAGGGTGTAAATTCTTAAATCGTGAAAAATCTCTTCAAATATAACATGGTCAAACCTGGGTTGACGTGGACGGCTCAGATCTTGCTATGTGACACTATTTAAACATCTAACAACTTGTGGTCTAGTGGGACCCAGCTCTGGGTATATGCAATATACATATGGACAGAAAGCTCGGATCAGAGACCGTCTAAAGCCGCAACTAATTCGAGTCCTAAAAGTGACTCTATCGGTGGGAATCGAGGCAAGAAGTTTAAATGGGCCTCGAAACCTAAACTCAATCAAGCTAGGCCCACGGGGCACAATCGAGTGATCCGAAATTCCTATGTGCATGCAAATGAAACATCCAGAAAATCTTAAACGGATGCTAAACGTTGCAATCGGCTACATCTAGGCCCAAAATCCTAGCTAACTTATAAACATCATATGTGTACCTTGTGTATAAACTAATAACTTATGCTCTACTGTATCATAACTGAAACTATCATATATATGTCGGGTATACTCAGCCTCCATAATATACTCATATGGCCATCTGGGCCTCATACTCATATTCTTAAAATTGTTCTGGCTGGAGCTCGCTCGAGCCTGCCCGACTAGAGACTAACCTGAACCGGGCAAACTCACATGAGGGTAAAACCCCTACCCGAAGTTGGGGTTTTACATTACCCCGGTAGGTAATGTGTGCGGGACTACTTTTCGAGATGTTACAGTGGTGGTGTGGTTGGCCAGGGTTAATTTGATTTTAAAAGTGTAAAACCCCATTTTCGGGTTAGGTTATACCCGATTTGAGTTTTTCACCTGTTCGGGTCCGTATTGAGTTGGTTCGAATGAGGTCGAGCTAGACCAATTTTCAGACCTTGAGCATGTTATAGTGGTTAAGCATGTCAGACATGCATATGATAGTTTCAGTTATGATACAGTAGAGCATGAGTTATCAGTGTATACATGAGGTATACATATGATTTTTATGAGTAGCCAGGATTTAAGGCCTAGATCAAGGCCGTTGTAGGATTTAACATCTGTTTGGGATTTTCTGGGTATTTCATTTGCATGCAGCATAGGGATTTCGGAGCTATCCATGTCAACCCTAGTTTGCTCCCATTTATATTTGAAACATTTCCATTGATTTCCAGATTTCCACCATTATCGCCGCCACCACTTTGGCTTGCCGCCAACTAGACCAGCCCTCCTCTGGCCACCGGATCGGTATGGCCGTGACCACCTGTGGAGAAGGCACTAGCGGTGATTATACACATGAAGATGTTGGAAGTGTTATCTTCATCAACATAATCATCAATATCATCCCATTCTTCTATATTCATTGTTCCAAATAAATTTGACAATGAACTTTGTTGGTTCCCTACAAGGAAAAAATTATAGTAAGAGAAAAATATATGTGTTAAAAAATATATCAAAAATAAAAAATGCATGGATATAAAATATAAATTACCTTTATATTCACTCCTCAACCAATTTTGGGCTCATATCAAAGCTTCAAGTGTTTTCGGGCTCAAACTATTCCTAGTTGAACCAATTGTTTGCTCTCCAATACTAAATACCGATTCGGAGGCGATGGTTGACATAGAAATGGCTAAAACATCTTGAGCAATTTTTCCCAAGATAGGATATTTTACTATGTTCAATCTCCACCATGATAATATATCAAATTGCTCATCCACTCCATCCACAAAAAGAATAGTTGGTTCATCCAAATAATTCTCCCAATCGAATCGTGTTGGTTCCTTTGATGAATATTCTATAGATTCTCTTTCTTTAACAATTGATTTTTCTTTATCTTTTCCACCTCTACTTTGCTTATTTACATTTAGTAAAGAATTTGTATGATCCATCTCTGAAAAAAAATATCAATTTGCATTTAGTACCTATTCCCTCCAAGATGCTAGCTTCCTTCACCAAACAAATGCACAAATTTTTATAATTCAAACGCTACACAATTTCGTCAATACAATTTTTGTTTGCGTTATATCCAATTATAAATAATCATTAACTTAATAATTATTAACCTTATAACTGTTTCCAAAATATAAAATAATCAGCATTACTCATAGCGTCGTCAAAATAATCAAGTATTACTCATGTTGATTCAAAACAGAGGAGAAATCTTATACTAACGGTGGCAAAGAGCGGCAGATCCGGCGGAGGCAGAGGGCGGCCGGTCCGGCGGAGGCAGGGCAGCATAGGCAGGCGACGACGGAGTCGAGCGGTGGCGGAGGGCGGGGAGGCCGGCGGAGGTTGGAGGGGGCAGGGGAGGGTGACGGAGGTCGGAGGAGGGCGAGGGAGGGCGGCGGAGGTCGGGGAGGGGCGGCGACAGTAGGAAGGGGGAGGGCGGGAGAGGGCAGGGGAGGACGGGGGGAGGGCCGGGGAGGGCGGCAGAGGTCGGGGAAGGGCGAGGAAGGGTGGTAACGGCGGCAGATTATGTTGGTAAGTAGAGTAGGGTTAGTAATTAGGGTATAATTTCGGATTGTCCACGGACGTTGTCTGGGCCCGATGGACAAGTCGGACATTAACTCGGTCAGACAAGCTTTGGCCGACAAAATTTTGGATGAATGCGGACAATAACTTGTCCGACGTGCATCTAACCGATGCGCACCATACCCACCATCATCATTGGAGCCGCCGCATTCGCCGTCTGTGACCAAGTTTTTATCATTGTTCATCAGTGCTGCAACCACCCTTTCGACCATTTTCTAGTGCCGGCGAGCCACCTTTGGCTAGTCCAACCACCCACACAGCTTCTATTGGCAGAGATATCTATTTTGAGACAACCCATGATGATCTCCGTGGCTGCGATAACCACCGACAACGTCGCCGTAACCGGCGTTGATTTGCCCCTTTCATGTTCTTTTCTGGCTAGCCAGTAAACGGGTTCGACAAGGGGTACAAAATCCCAACAGATAAAAGCCCAAAATCAACTACCTGGAGGACTATTGCATCCTTTAGAAATACCAACGTGGAAATGGTATTGTGTCACATGCGATTTTATTTCAAAGTTCCCAAGAACTCAAAAGAACGATGACTCCATATGGGTAGTCGTGGACCGACTAACTAAGGTAGCTCACTTCATCCCCACGAAATCAATGAGAACGGCGGAATACCTGGCAAGATTATATGTTGACAATATTGTCAAATTGCATGGGATTCCAAAGGAGATAGTTTCCGATCGCGATCCCTATTCACCTCACATTTCTGGGAAGCTTTCCAAAAAGCCATGAGAACTCAAATTAAGTTGAGTACAACATATCATCCCCAAACTGATGGTCAGAGTGAGAGGACTATTCAAACTTTGGAAGATTTGTTAAGAGCTTGCATTCTTGACTGGGGAGGTGACTGGGAGAACCACTTAGCTTTGGCTGAATTCACCTACAATGACTCTTACCAAGCCAGTATAGGGATGGCACCATTTGAAGCCTTATACGGTAGGCCTTGCTGATCTGCATCGTGTTGGTTGGAGTCTGCCGAGGCAGTTATAGGCGGGCCAGAGATGGTGAGGGAAGCAACTAAAAAGGTGAAACTCGTTCAGCAAAGACGTAAGGCAGCTCAAGATCGACAAAAGAGTTATGCTGATACTCGAAGGAAGGACCTAGAGTTCCAAGTTGGGGAGTTTGTGTACCTAAAGACATCTCCTACTAAGGGGGTGATCAGATTTAAAATATCAGGGAAGTTGAAGCCAAGATTCATAGGACCGTTTCCAATCCTGGATCGAGTTGGAAATTGTGCATATAGACTAGCATTACCACCAAGTCTCGTGGGAGTACACAATGTCTTGCATGTGTCAATGCTAAAGAAATATGTACGAGATGAAGATCATATGATCACCAATTTTGAAGACTTAGAGCTGCTAAACTAATTAATTATTGGACGAAATGGACATAGACATAAGTAATAAAAAAATACGGTAACGATAAAGGGTCGATAATTAATCGACATATTATAAGTGATTAATTTTAAATTGGATGTTTATAAGGGATTAATAAAATAAAATTTTACCTTTACAAGATTAAATTTAATATTAGGTAAATAAAGTGATTATTTTAATAACGAGTCGAGTAATGTACGAAAATGAGTTATTAAACTATGGTCGGGTAACCATCACTAGCGTCGAACCTAAATAGTATAATGAAAATAAATAAAGTTCGAAACTTTATAGAGTCGATTAATTTAAAATAATTGTATTAATAATATTTATAAATTAAAATAATACAAAATATTTTAAATAATTTAATCGAACAACTTAATTAATTAAATTGCTATAAATAATAGTAGCGATTAAAAATTATAACCGAAGGAAAATATACTAATAATAGTAATTAAATATTTGTTTATAAGTTGATAATTATTTTATCATTTATTAAGTGTTAATTATGATTTAGATAATAAATTTAAAATGTAAAGTCGGATTTAAATGATTATATCACATGAATAATTTAATATTTAATATTTTTAAAATGATATATATATATATATATATATATATATATATTAGATATTTAGTTGCATGCATTCCTACTCGAATAAAATTATACTTATGTATAATTTTATGTTCTTGTTCAGATTAGGATTGTTGGTCGCAACTGCGAGTTTGAAATATCCAGGTCCATATAATCATTTGAAATGTTGTACTTTCCCTTGTTGGCAGCCCTGGTCGGCCTGAGCCTAAATTCGACCACCATGCGCTGTAACGCAATCGGGGTCAAGGAATTGACTCAGTCCGACATGGGGCCGCACCTTTAAAATTACTATGTGTATCTGTATAATTATTTGAAATGTTGTATTGTCCGTATAATTATTTGAAATGTTGTATTGTCCAGTATAATTATTTGAAATGTTGTATTTTCCCAAACTGGTATAATTATATAAAATGTTGTATTTCCCAAACTGGTATAACTATATGAAATGTTGTATTTTCCCAAACCGGTAGCCTTGTCGGCACTAATCTCAGAATGAGCTGGGAGACAATTTCTAATCTCAGAATGAACTGGGAGACCATGACTAATCTCAAAATGAATTGGGAGACCACCTAATCTCATGAATGAGCTAGGAGACAATTTCTAATCTCAGAATGAACTGGGAGACCATGACTAATCTCAAAATGAATTGGGAGACCACCTAATCTCAGAATGAGCTGGGAGACAATTTCTAATCTCAGAATGAACTGGGAGACCATGACTAATCTCAAAATGAATTGGGAGACAATCATCTAATCTCAAGAATGAGCTGGGAGACAATTTCTAATCTCAGAATGAACTGGGAGACCATGACTAATCTCAAAATGAATTGGGAGACCACCTAATCTCAGAATGAGCTGGGAGACAATTTCTAATCTCAGAATGAACTGGGAGACCATGACTAATCTCAAAATGAATTGGGAGACCACCTAATCTCAGAATGAGCTGGGAGACAATTTCTAATCTCAGAATGAACTGGGAGACCATGACTAATCTCAAAATGAATTGGGAGACCACCTAATCTCAGAATGAGCTGGGAGACAATTTCTAATCTCAGAATGAGCTGGGGGACGACTTTTACTAATCTCAGAATGAAGAATAGAAGAATTAGACTGAAGAATAGAAGTGTGGTTGCCTCCCCTCCCCCCCCCGGGTTGTGTCAATCCACTCTAAAGCCACCTCTAGATTAGTACTCGCATAGAACAACTGCCCATTTTTTGAAGGAAATGGTCATTCTCTCATCTCTCCCTGGTATGATGCTCTAGGCCCTAAATGCATGAGCTCTCGTCGGCAACAAACTGACTTTGCCTGTAGCTAGTCTTTGTCTACCTACTGCGCGTCTTCTTGGGGAGTGGTTCTCCCACTGTCATCCCTTGATATACACTAATTGCCGGTGGTGCTATGGGGACGTGGGGACACTACACTAGCGGTGGTGGTGGTGGCAACACATGCTCTAGCTCAGAGGTCATAGTAGGGGAGTCTCCGCCTCCGCTGGCTTCCTCTCCAATCTAGCTACAGCCACAACCATTGTAACACCCCGATTTCATTCACTTAAGAACCGAATAAAAAATGTTACGATTGAGTCGAGTTATGTTTAAAATACATCATATATAAATAAAAGTAAGAACATAATAACAGTGCTGAGCTCAAGTGTGTATAGCGTTTATTTGTCCTCCCACCAAACTCGACTCAAGATTTCAAGACCTACATATATAATATGAAAAATGTCATTAACGAGTGTTACTGGTCCAAAATATTTCTATTACAAACTAGCAAATGGGTATTTTGTTACCCACAAAAACTTACGAAACTTCAGAATTACCTCACATTGGGCGGTAAGCAAACATTCTTAAACATGTGTCGGCTCGCATGCACGACTTATATTCATATTCATATGTTAAGTTAGTGCCACATTCCATATTTCACCCGCCACGATACTCTAGTGGCAAAAGGAACAGTTAAGTTAGTGCTAGAAATTCCGAAAATGTGCTGCATTACAAAGTACCCTCATACATCGTACTACCTCTAGGGTTTGAAGGAGTACTTGTACGGTCCTATATTAATATCTTCGTACTGCTCACTCACCTTATTCGTGGAATTTGTAAAAAAACGAATGACTGGCAAAATAGGTTTAGGGAAGAGGCTTATATCATATATTTATGGAGCTTCAGTTTCTGAACACCAACAAGGGGTCTCATCCTTGTAGTTTTATTAAACATGTGTAGAAAACATGTCTAAATGACCCGACATTGGAGGGATCCGATAAAACACCGTTGATGCCATCCTACGTTTAAAATACGGTTAAACTCAACATGCAGGGAGTCAAGTAGAAATCAAGCAAAGGAGAGTCATACGGATGTGTAGTCCAAGCTCCAAGTGCATCGACACATCTATGGCAAGCTCGAACTCAGTAACGTATATCGAAACCCAATGCAAAGTAAAATACTGATAACTCTATATGATTCATGTTTGTAGTGTGCTCATGTTAACTATCAGACACATCCAAATAAATAAAAAATACTAAATAAACCTACAACTAAGCATACAGTGCGTAAATCGAGACATAATGATAATAATAATAATAAATAACAAATAAATAAATAAATACATTCATAGATTATTAGGTAAATAATAAATATATGAATATAAATAATAGTCTAATAATAAAATAATAAAATAATTATTTTATATAAATACACGACTAGACACAAGTAAATCTCATATATACTAGCCTTGGTAAACGTATAAATAATTAAAAAAAAAATAAATAAAAAATTAATATTAATTAATCGTGAAGAATATTAATATAAATATTAACTATACGAACACACGCCTAATTATGTATAAATAATAACACGAGTAAGAAATGATTAATAATCAATCAATTAAGTAAATAAAATAAGATAAACTTGAACAAAAAGAATATCTATAAATAAATACATTGTCAATAATAGTAATAAGTCACATAATCATTCATCATAGTCAACAAATATATAAATAATAAGAAATGAATAATAATGAATAAATAAATAAAATAATTAATAAATAAAGAAAAATACTCATAACAACCAAACATGATAAGCAATGTGAATATGCATCTAAACTAATTTATGGGTTCTTGAATTATCAAAAATGGTCGAGAAACGACTAAAAACAGGTTGAACCGGACCAAACCGAGTTAAACCAGACCGAGTTGGGCTGAGCCAACTTCGTCTGGGTTTAAACTGTTGGGCTGGGTTGGCTGGGCTGGATTGGAGTGATGGACACAAACACAGACATGGCTTATAGACTCAGGCACGACCAGGTGGCCAGCCGGACCCGAACCCGGGCGGTGGACGCGATCACGAACAAACAAGTAAACTCAACAAGGGGCGACGGTGCCTGTCACTGGAAAATGCCAACGGCAGCGTGGCTAGGCTCGCCACTAGTCAAGATCGATAGGGGGCGACAAGGCAGAGGTGCTAGTGGTGACGATCGACGGAGTCTAGCCACTAGCTGGCAGGAAAATAGGTCGGGTACGACGACATCGCCGGTGGCAATCCCGGCCACAACAGTGGTCATGGGCGGTCTCAAAATGGAGATCTCAACAAGACAAAGCTTTTTGGCTAATCAGCTTCACCGAAAGACAGTTGCTGGTGCCGGAAAATGGCCCGAAAGGGTGGTGGCGGCGACAAAAATCGACAACAAAAAAGTCGTTGCG
The DNA here is from genome assembly GCA_033002965.1 of Piper betle. Classification (NCBI taxonomy): domain Eukaryota; kingdom Viridiplantae; phylum Streptophyta; class Magnoliopsida; order Piperales; family Piperaceae; genus Piper; species Piper betle. Next base: position 5,413 of record JAURVB010002643.1, on the reverse strand, counting down.
GGGGTGGCTGTGGTGGCACCGATGGTGATCGTGGGTATGGACAGATAGCTGGCTGCGAGGTGGTCACGGCTGCTACTGATCCGAAGGCTAGAGGAGGGGTGGGGTCTTGTCGGAGGTGAGCCAAAGTGGTGGTGGCGCTAGGGGTGTAACTTTGAAAATCAATGGAAATGTTTGAAATATAAATGGGAGAAAACTAGGATTAACATGGACGGGATCAGCTCTTGGCACATGGCACGATCTGAACGTCTGACAACTTGTGACCTAGTGGGGCCCACATATGGGTATATGCACTATACCTATGAACGGAAAGCTCGGATCGAGACCGTTGAAAGTTGAAACTGACTTGAGGCTAAAAAGTGACTCTAAAGTTAGAAATCAAGGCTAGAAGGCTAAATGGGTCTCAAAACTCTAAACTCAATCGGGATGGGCTTATAGGGGCACAATTCGGTGATCTAAAATCTCTGTGATGCATGCAATGGGATACCCTAAAAATCCCCAACGACTACTAACCAGTGCAACGGCCTAGATCTAGGCCTAATAGCCTGGCTAAGTTATAAAAATCATATATATATATATATATATATCATGTGTATACATTGATAACTCGTGTTCTGCTATATCATAACTGAAACTATCATCTACATGTCGGGTATACACAACCAATATAACATTGCTCATAATGCCATCTAGGCCTATACTCATAGTCTAAAAACTAGTCTGGCTCGAGCTCATTCGAACCAACTTGATACTGATCTGAACCGAAATAACCACAATTGGGTAAAACCTTAACCCGAAGTTATGGATGGAAAGCTCAGATCGAGACCGTTGAAAATCGAAAGTGACTCAAGGTCAAAAAGTGACTTTAAAGGCAGAAATCAAGGCTATAAGGCTAAATGGGCCTCAGAACTCTAAACTCAATCGGGCTAGGCCCATAGGGGCACGATCCGGTGATTTGAAATCATTATGATGCATGTAATGAGATATCTTGAAAATCCCAAACGGCTACTAACCGCCACAACGGCCTAGATCTAGGTCTAATACCTGGCTAACTTATAAAAATCATATGTATATCACGTGTATACATTGATAACTCCTATTCTGCTATATCATAACTGAAGCTATTATTTGCATATCAGGCATACTCAGCCACTATAACATGCTCATACAGCCATTTGGGCTGATACTCATAGTTTGAAAACTAGTCTGGCTTGAGCGCGTTTGAACCAACTCGATGTTGACTCGAACTGAAAAAACTACAATCGGTTAAAACCTTAACCCGAAGTTGGGGTTTTACAACCATCTTGATCATATCTAACAACTTAGTTGTGTCCTTCTTAGACCGCTGTTGATCCTCTCAGGCTTGCAGCTACTCATCACGAAGAGCTTGCTGCTCCTCTCTCATAACCTGAAATAACTCTGCCTACGGATCCACCATCGGCTCACAGGCAATTGATGGGGACTGCCTGACACGTGCCAACACTAGAGAGGGACTAAGCTGCCTACCTATGTGTGAACATGGTGCCTTGCGCAAACTACTCACCGCAACAACCACTGATGGGTAAACTACGAATCTAGCAAACTGTCAATCTGAATAAAATAGAGCAGATTAACAATGAAGAAAAGCAAGAGCACATACAAAACGACATACTTGTTGGCTAGGTTGGGGTTCAGCTCATAGTTGGGGGGGGTGGTGGGGGGGTATTTGCTAGAATACAACACATACAAGCACACAACGCATCATCATACCAAGCAAATCATATCATGCAACATAAAGCCTATGCACATACGCCACGCATCCCGAAAGTAAGCCACCCTAATGGTCCAAGAAGTAGTCCCTGATACCATGTTGTAACACCCCAACTTGGCCGAAGAACGGACAAAATATTGATATTATAATTCAAAAAATTGTTCATTGGACTATTGATATGTCATACATTAATAACATTTTTATAGCTTTTGTATAACATCTTCATGCCACGACAACATTTTTTATACCATTTTGGTAAAACTTTGAAAATTTTGGATTGTTGCATGTTTAAGTAAATATTTGTGAATCAATAACCAAATTTGAATAAAGAATGGTATTTTGACGGATCTAAACAAAACTCATGCTCATGTGCAAGTGAATCACACTACATTTTCATCAATCTAGGATAAACCTAGAACACCCCAATTTGGCTCACTTGCGAACTAAACCGGAAATGCTACCAACGACCGAACCGTTCGCGAACTGAACCGGAAATGCTACCAGGTTATAAAGTTGTTCTACTTAAATGATGTGATATGCAATTCATATTCAAAACAAAACAAACTCATTAAAAGTTGGAAAAACAACGATTTAAAAAAATGAATAGAGTCTCCCATAAAAGTGCAATAGAGACACCCTGTCGACAACAAACAATATGTATATATAAAAATAAAACATAAAACAATGCTATAACATCATATCTTTCATACAACATTCACATTATAATCATCTTTATCTTGTTGTGTCGTGTCTCGACCCCATTAGCTTATCCTGTTCAGTTCTATTCATGATAATCAACACATAGATCATATCACAGGTTCACACAACAATTCCTGCAATCAAAGATCATATCATTCATCCACATAATTTACAACAATTCATCACACTACAATTTCCATTTCATTTGGCAAGTACATGTGTGCATGGTGCATCACTACTTTTCTGCAATCCTGACATCACTCACTCATTTAGGTTCTCACCTGCATATGTAATACGAAAAAGTTAGTAACGAGTGTTACTGGTCCCAAAATAACAAATAATCAAATTGGCACAGGAGAGCTGAGTCTCCTGTTTAATGAAATCAATCATACACTTCGCATTAGAAACTTTTATAAGGGCACTAATCAGGAGTAGTCAGCCTCGGCTTAATAGTGTCCCATTCTGGCTTGTCAGTTGTCTCGGCATTTTCAAACTATCCATTGCACGGGAAAATCAATTATCCTAAAGCCCTCTACATCCTCAGTATCACTCCTAGCCCTGAGCATAGAGGTCGAATACTCTAAGGTAGGCCCCTTCAGTACCCTTTGAATCCACAAGTCTAGACATGCGGCGCATTGCAGTACCCATAATCCTCCACACTTCTCCGGGTTTGAGGAACTCAAAGGTGGAGTTGTCAAGACCCCTCAGGAATGGAACGACCTGCTCACCAATCCAAAGCCTGCTTTGATTGGCAAGTGCAACCACTCGCAATCCGTGTGAGTCGACTTTCCCTTGTCTCATATCTCACTGGAAAATCGAGAAAAACTATACATACACAAGTGTGGATTGGGATTGTAATATTAGCAAGCCCGAAGGCATCATGATTTGGATTTGAGTTTTCAAAAACAAACTCAAGGGATCTCATCATTGAGGGTAATTAATCCGGAAATTCGTACGACTAAATAGCCAATGTGGACTGGGATACAATAAATCCACCACTCGGAATGTCAATTTACCTATTAAAACAAATCACGTCAAAGTGAGAAGGTCAATCGAAAAGCGAGTCCTAATGGACCTGGTAGAAGCTCCAATTGTGTCCATGCGCCTAGGCGGCAATCTCCTACTTTGTACCTAGACATTAAAACTAAAAGCTAGTGCCGCTATCTTGATGATACATTCACACATCCTATATCACACTTACATCAAAGCACTCAAATCAATCCACATCATGATTTTCTAAGTGATAGTGGAGTTAATTAACAATTCAAACTTAATTTATTTAATCAGTTTATTAACATTTATTTCATATCATTCAACTCACATAAATTCATTTTTATTTACAATAAAATTAATTACTATGTCAATCAATCCAATACTAGCATGTTGTACTCATAATTATCAATTTTAAATAATTAGGTTAGACACTAAGGTTTGTTATGCGGTTCGGGACTCCAATTTGGCACCTGGCGGCGTCCGAAGTTTGATCGGATTCAGCTGGAGGAATGTCGCGAATATTCAGTGATTTTTGGCAAATACCAGGAAATTTTGTTTTCTGGCGGCTTTTGGAAGTCTTTCAGCAACTTTCTGGCAAGGTGGTTAGGGCTGTGGGTCAACACTAGCTCGGCAAGTCTACACTAGCTCGGCAAGTCTACACAACCTCGGTGATGGTAAGGACGACAACGGTGACGATGGTTGCTGGCGATGGTCGGTGGGTTGGTAGGAGTCGCTCAGTCACCCGATCGGCCTTGTGCCGGTCTTCATGATGGTGCATAGTGAAGGGAAAGGCGTCTAGGGTCAAAGGGGCGGTAGAGCGGTGCGGGGGGTAGTGAAATCGGTGACAAGAGCGTGGTGTGAGGACATGGAGTCGGGGCATCATGGAGATTGGGCAACAGCTGGGACGAAGGGGAATGGCTCAGCCCGTTGTTGGCAACGATTGGGGTTAGGGGAGGAATTGTTTGGAGAGGGTTTTGGGTGGCATTGTAAAACCCGTGACTCGAGTCAGAGTTTTACGGGAGTGAACCAGTCGGTTCGAGTCGAGTTAGCTTCATGGACCGCGAGCTGAGTTGAGGCCAGCTGTGAGTTATGAGCGATGAGGGTCATGTATGCTCAAGTATACGATGATAACGTCAAAAAGATGATGAAAAATGGGTTATCAAGTATATGGAGGTATGCAGTATTGATTGTTATTTTTATTTGATCGTAGATTATTTTTAGGGCCGAATGACGAATTAGGACGCGATATAGGTGAGTTTGGGTGGGTTATTAGTTATAGAACATATCATTTGGATGTTGTTGTGTTCGTTTGATTTTACGGGATTTTCCCATATTTTTCTAGATTTTTTTTAGAATTTATTACGAACTAGTTATTATTTTGACTCGAGTCAGAATCGAGTCAATACTTATTTACAGAAATTGCCACTGGAGTATTTCTTCTTCCTCCCGACACTTCCTCACCCAAACCCTATCACCGCCGCCTTGTGTCGTCGTCGCCGCCACTGCTACCGCCTATCAACGCCGCCCCACCCCGCCGTGCAGTCGCCGTGCCGCCATGACCCACCCCGGCCACCGTCTCGCCGCCACGACGCCGGAATCGCCCCACAAGCCGCGACGCCCTCCCTCATCGATTCGCCGCCGTCCGGGCCGTGCCGCCGCCGCTGTGACCCCGACGACCACCCCCTCGCCGTTGCCGACGTTTCCCCCATCATCTGGACCGCCTGTCGAGGCCGGCCGCAGCCCCTAGATCGGAGCACGCCGCCGCCGACAGCCATCGCCGCCCCGGCTGCTTTGTTTGACACCACCATCGGACCAAGCTCGTCGAGCTGGTGCCGATAGACCCCCTGATTGCCCCGTCCCGAATCATCGCCGGAAAACCGTCGGAACTCCGCCAGAAAAATTGGATCCGTGGGAAATTCGCCGGATCATCCGCCGAACACACCCAATCCAATCTGATCAGACTTCGGACGCTTC
>JAURVB010002641.1:0-44529 GCA_033002965.1 Piper betle | reverse complement strand
TTAAGAGAAAAACAAAAACAATTGACTTAACTAGATATAAATAATAACTTTAAATAAAAGCAACGTTAAAATTATAAAACTCGTTCTAGAGTCGAATTTCCCTTAACATGAATTTAATCTTCATCAAATCTTACTCTTATTTTTTATTCCCTCGGATTGTCGATCTAGGATAATTATATGACATGGTGGCTCCCGCTCCTTCATGCTTCTATTATTTTGCCTCAATTTCTACCTCCCGGTGATAATTGATTAATCAACAAAATAATGCATTAAGATTTGCCTTGCAATCGCATACGGTGTTGTGTATCTCCCGACCACAACGACAAACAAGTCAAAAGACTTGTCATATGATGAATTACCAATGACTAATCTAATTAATTTCTCCCGAAATCTAATTAAACCTCGTGATCTAATAAATAGGTGATCAATCTATTCTTAGCATTAAGAATATGATAATTCAAACATTCCGATTGAATAAAAGAGTAAAAGCTTGAAATAAATTCAATTAAATCATGTTAAATTCCACTCTTCTCTAGAACGAAATAAAAAACTACTCCATAATAAAAATAGAAAATAATATAAAAAAGAAACTAATTTTTACTATGAAAGAGAAAGAAATTACAAAAACTAAAACTACTTCTTTCACTACACTTCGAAGGCAAGAGATGAGATATGATAACAACAAATGACCACCCCTTTATATAGAAGTGGAGATACAAGAATTCGAAGAGAGTGTTCACAAATTGACGTAGTCTAATTAATTATAATGTCACTTCAAGTTTCCAACTGTTCGACTCCATTGAACACCATAAATTGTAGCCATCGGGTGGGGCCAAGTGTCATGACCAATCAAATCCAAAGCTTAATTTATTCATCTTTTTCTGCATTGAAACACCAAAATTAAGCATATCTAATAAAATATTAATTAACTAGAATATAATGAAAATATCACTAAATTAATAATGTTTATACCCGAGAAGTAGAAAATCATATTAAAAACATGGGTAAATATTATATATTCTAAACACTTAACACTATGATATTATTAATATTCTTATTTAATGAGTATTAACTAATTGTTTGTTTATTTATTTATTGATATGTTTACTAACACAAGTATATGTTGATATTTACTCATATTTACCTATATATTTATATATTATATTTATATTGTTATTTTATGATTAGAGCATTGTTCATGTTTATGTATTTATTATTTATCTAATTACCTACGAGTGTATTTTATTATTTATTTATTTATTATTATTTATTATTATTATATTTCGATTTTTGTACAACATGTTTAGTTATAAGCTTGTTAGCAATGTTTTCTTTATTAGGATGTATTGATGATATGAGCACACCCCATAAGCATGCTTCATATAGAGTTATCGGTATTTTACTTTGCATTGGGTTTAAATATAGGTTACAGAGTTTGAGCTCGTTGTAGATGTGTCGATGCGCTTGGAGCTTGGACCACAGGTCTGTATTACTCTCCCTCTCTGCTTGACTCCTTCTGTGTAGAGTTTAATCGTGTTTTAGACGTAGGATGACATCAGCAGTTTTTTATCAGATCCCTCCGATGTCGGGCCATTTAACCGTGTTTCTACACATGTTTAATAAAACTACGAGGATGAAATCCCTTGTTGGTTTTCGTACTGAAGCTCTAGAAATATATGAAATGAGCCTCTTTCCTAAACCTATTATATAAGTGCCAGCATTTTTGTGGATTTCATAAATAAGAGAGTGAGCGGTATGAAGATATGTATGGACCGCACTAGTACTCCTTCAAACCTTGTGGTAGTGCGGTGTATGAGGGTACTGCGTAATGCAGCACATTTCTAGAAGTTGTAGCACTAAGTTAATTATTCCTTTTGCCACTTGAGTACCATGGTGGGTGAAATATTGAAAATGTGAGGGCGTAAGCATTGTATGTATGTATATGAATATGAGCAGTGCATGCTAGCCGGCAATTGCTTAAGTATGTTTGTTTACCACCCAGTGTGAGGCAATCTTGAAGTTTCATAAGTTTTCTTGGGTAATGGCATACCCTTTCCCATATTGTATTAGTTATTTTTTGGACCAGTAATACTCGTTACTGACGTTTTTCATATATGTATATGTAGGTCTTAAAATCTTGAGTCGACTTTGGTGGGAGGACAAATAAACGTTACACACACTTGAGCTTAGCGCTGTTATTTTGTTCTTACTTATTATATATATATATATATATATATATATATATATATTTGATGTGTTTTGACGCATATTTAGCAATGTCTTTCATTCTCATGACACCGAGAAGGTTGTTTCAATCTATTTCATTGATCGAGTCATACTGACCGATGACTTTAAATATAACTCTACTCGATCGTAACATTTTTGATTTGGTTCTTAGTGAACCGAAATCGGGGTGTTACATTAAAGATGTGGATGCATGTCCGGTTCTTATACTTAGTTGCAACCTTGAAGTTAGATATTGTTAATGTTATGATGATGCTAAACTTAACTTGCGTAACACAAGTGTTATGGTTAAATGTTCCATATACTAGTGGACAAAAATTAAACACACAGACACAAGGCATCATCGAATGTCAGGCCATCATACTGTAACACCTAGTCTTCATGTGAGCTCTTCATGAGGTTTGAATCGTAAGATGCTCCTACACATTTTGCTACACAAACACACAATTGCAACTAAATAAGTTTAGCATACCTGGTATGCTTCTTGTCTTGTTCCAAGATTTTGAGGTTTACACACACTATAAACGATTGTTAGAGTGCCCCAAAGTTAACACCGTGCATGACGGTAGTAATAATAATAAAACTAATGCACAAATCACAGAAAACACATACATACATGCATCTTAACAAGGTTTCGGGCACTAGACCAAATCATAATACAACACTTACCGGTAACACATAAATCTCAAATACAAAACGGTTCCCCAAACTACATAAGGCAGACAAATCAAACATTAGGTACCATCGCCTATTGTGATCCTCTCGATCCGTCTACCTACGTTGGCTACTAACATGCGTACATACCAACACATTATAGGGAAAAACGTTAGTAATCAAATGAATTGATTACTATTTTGAAAATAACTAGTGATAAGACAATACTGGTAAATGAGTATCTTAATGCCATGGGATATCATAAAAACTTCATAAACCTCACAAGGTGGTAAGCAAAGATAGCATACTTAGAAAGGCCGACTTGCATGTGTGGCAAAAAATCATAATCATACAAGAAGCTTAGACTTTCACATCCTCTACATATTGTCTGCCACAATACTTAGGTGGCTTAGAACCAGTGTCAAAAATTTTGAAAATGTGTTGCATTACGCAGTATTCTAGATGGGTCGAGCTCCTTATTCTAACTTAGTGAGCTCATTCTGCATAATCTAGCATAGAGATGGAACTCAAGTTAGACTCGGATTACATTGGCACACACATCAAGGCAAGGCCTCAACACATGCACAAGATATAATACACTTAATTAACTTATTTACTTTCTTAATGTAGTGTTAAACCTCATTAGGTATCTTAATTAAGATTTAGAGTTATATGTACACTTAGTTGGAAAAGACAAACTTAGGAATTAATTAAATGGACTTAACCAGATAATTTTTCAAAAGGGCCAAATAGTGTCTAAATAGGTTAAAATTTGGACCAGATAGCCCTGACACTCTAAGGCTTGGGTGTAAATTTTATTAAGTGTTGTCCGATAATCCAACATGGTAAACAAAGCCCACTAAGTTTGGGCTAAGGTGCTGGGAACAGTGTGCCTAAGTCGCGCACCAATTTTTCTAAGAGTCATTCATAAGCTTGAAGGCTCCAAATGGGCCTGGTTCAATGCGTATAGTTATACAACACTGTGGGCTTGTATCAGGTAAAATTTCAAGTCCAAAATCTACATATTTGTTCCTAAGTGGACTCAGCAATGGGAGGTATTGGCCAAGTCATTTCTGGAACTAGGTGGTTCTATTAGGCTTGGAAAAATCCTAACTCGAGATCTACAGAGCCAAATGATCCTACATTTTAATAGGATGTTACAGGGACACAACTTACGGTTTTTAAGAAATTTCATGCAATTTCATCTCTATTTGACTAGGGTTTCGTATTTTACATCCAGAGTTAAAGAACTAGGGTTTCACCCTGTATTCCTGCACTCTCCAAAAATCTGATTAAGATAACCACCTAATTGACATTTAATTAGTACCAAACCAAACAGGTTTTTAGTATATAATTAGTGGGTTCTTAAATAATTTTAAAAGATTTTATTAACCACTTTTAATTAGCTCACTATGAAGCATAATCTCAAAGCATGGCAAAATAGACACACATCATGGCAAGCACATTAAGAAATTAGGAGTTTTGTTCATGTCCTTTTTGTAGTTATTTTAATATGAAAATATTATAGTATCAGTCCATCACAAATCTACAAGCATGAAAAAGTTGGGCAGCATCTGCAAATTATATCATGTGGAACAATTGGGGAAATAGGAAGTCAGATTAGAGAGACCATAATAGCTGCCATTCTGTGCCAAGTTTGGCACCCCTACATGTAGATACATGCCATAAGAAACAAATTGGTCAATATAGATGGCCACTATCTATCTCTTGTGAGTTTAACAAGACAAATATCATGCAAAACGACTATCTACAATGCAATATATGACTCTTTTACTAAAATAGTGCATAACAGTAATCATATGGCATTTAAAAATACATAATTATTTTCATACCAATTCAAATGAGATGAAATAAAGTTCTAAATGTTCCTAGGACATAGGTTTACCCAAATAAAATACCATACAAATCCAATTTCAACATCACTGAAAGCAAGCAGTCATAAACACCATGCCAAGAGAGGTAAATGTGAGATCTTTACTTCAATCCGTTCTTAGGGGAGGTCTCTTGCAGATTTCTACCACAAGACCTTCAACCCTAAGACTTGGACGAGCTTGGAGAGGCCTAAAAGAGGTGGGGAAAGGCTGGAGAGGGCAAGGAATGAGGTGGGGGGGAGTGGGGGTGCAGGTGGTGTGCATGGACGGGGGGTGGATGGTGGTGGTGTTGGAGGTAAAGAGAGGAAAGGGTGAAATGTTTGGGAGAGGGATGAGAAAGGAGCTTTTATAGAGATTGAAAATGCTCTCAACGCAATGATGCCCTCCCAGTGCCTTTGCGTTGACCTCTACGAGCTATACCGCGAAAATGTCGGAAATCACGAGCACGCAGTCGGGAGGTGTGAACCAAACCGCATGCAAGCCCAAAACGGGGCGCAAGAGTGCTGGTGTAACGCCTTTGGGCCAGGAGAAAAGGGAGGGAAATTCGAATTTTTGGTGCAAGGGCACTGCAATAGTGCCTTTGCGACCCTAGTCCTAATATGGCTGCACAAGGGGCCTTACGCCCAGTGTAGGTTGAAGCACTTAGGGTTTTCATCCTAGTGTGATTGAGGTGACCTCGGAAACCATGCCATGGGTCCTGTAGGAGCTAAGATCATCCGAAAAGGGTTTAAACACGTAGTAAACACCCTAGACTCTTGAGTTACACAGTCCAAAAACCTAACTAGAGTTGACTCAAACAAAACCTTAAATCAAGATCCGGGACGGTGTAGTGTCCAGTTAGGCGGCGCCGAGCACTAGGGGAGACGAAGGTCGTGATTCTCACATACATAACATACACAAGCATGCGGCAAAAAGGGTCAGGCAAGCAATTTGATCCGGGTTGGGACCGAACCGAAACTAAAACTGTCAGACCGAAAGCTTGGGTTTTACAGCTAGCTTTAGGAAGACATAAATTAAAATTAAATGTAAACAAAATATACGGTTGCTACAAATATCAAAACTATGTAAATTTGGAAGCCTTACAGCACCATGCTTGATCTACTTGGCTACATCTTTCGGCACAACTGACCATACGACACAATAATTAGTCTGACATAAATATATATATCTATTGTCTGTTAAGATAAGATTTAGTATATTAGTATATCATCAACTTGGGTTAACGATTTTTGAAAAATAATTTCACCCGTTATGTTATACTTGGATCAAACAGTAACCAATAAACATAAAGCATGCACGGCGAAAAGACTAGAACAGAAGAATAATAAATAAAAGTAGATTGATGCAGCAAGGTAAAGCTATGGCTACCCATCAAATACATGCAACAAGTTGCAGTGAAAGCTGATCGTGCATCCCAAATGACAACATGCAATTAGAACAAGCAATGAAGAGAGATCCAAACTTGGATAAACACGGGCATTAAAATCTGAGAACTTATGATCGATCACACATGGAGAGCAATCAAGGCCAGCGTAGGAAAAACATAGCCAGCACTTGAAACATTTCCACATGCAGCGAACAGTAGACAAGCAATTCCAACGCATGAACGTAGAAAAGGAGGTATTTGTAAGTCTACTCAGTTGTCTTAATTCCTTCTCTCTTAATAATTTGATAACTTATAAGCTTCTTTTATAAACAACAGGATCCATTGATTACGCAAAGCCTTTGTTTTAAAGACTACACTCTAACTCTCTGCTTTGTCTCATACCTGATTTGCCGGTGTTAAGTGATTCGGCTGTTCCTGTTGCTGCATCGGTCTGTGAAAGAAGTATCACTTGCCTGCAAAGCTGTCGTACTGGTGAGTAATAATAAGAAGTGAGATTGCTTAGTATTTGCTAGCATGGATATTTTTATATTAATTAGTTAAAGGTCCGTTTAATTAACATGAAAGAGGTTTAAGATTAAATATAAAAATTCAGTTTCATTATTACTCGCAAATAGTATAGATATAAATATAAATTAGCTTTGATAAGGGGAAGGATAATGCATTACTCTTATCATGGTTTACCTCTTGAGATTTCCTAATATTTTTACTTCTTTCATGCTACCTAATTAAAAAGAGCCGGAGGTAAATAAAAAATTCAGAGTACCACTTTATATAGATCAAAGCATATTTCTTTAACAACATCTGTCCAATATCTTATTTAAAATGAACAGAAATAGAACAGCCACCTAGCATATTGTGTTTCTTAAAATTCTGGAATAAGCGACACTCCGTGTTACAACAAGCATATAATCTTTGAATTACAATCAACCAAATGCTCCAATTTCAAGTTATAACCCATTAACTCATAACTAATAATTCATTAAATTAAATATAAAAAATTACATACACTTGAATTGCCCATGACTAGCAAATTCATGCACAAAATCAACAAGATGTACATTCGAAACCAATAGATTTTGTAAGTGTCATCAACAATGTCAAAATCAACCAAATCTAGTGATTTCCCCAAAACATTCACGTACATTTAAAAAAAAAAAAGTCTTACTATGTGAAGATGTCATCTTAGACTATAATTTACTCTACCGAGTTGTCAATATGGCCCTTCAAAATTGTCGATACTTCTAGGACTAATCTTTTGAGATCTTTCAAGTTAGTACTATATTTAATACCTCTTGATGTAAGATCTAGTTTATTAATGAAAATGTGCATAATGATATTTAAATTAGTTAACCATATTTTTCAATGGATAACCTAGGCCCATTATGTTGCACTTTAAGTTGGTTATTACATTTGATATCAGAGCCAATCTAAGATTGTATTAGATACTAAGCTGGATTAGGGAGATGTGTTAGACTGAGATTGTATTGGATAGTGAACTGGATTAGAGACATGGGTGGTTAGGTTGCTAGACACATGCCAAGTAGGATGTAGGAATTCCGAAAATGGAATTTTCTAATGTGTAGATTATGAGATCCTTCAACTTAATCCCATATTCAATACCTCATAGTGTAAGATCTGGTTTATTATTGAAAATGTGTATAATGACCTTCAAGTTAGCTAACTAATCTTTTAAAGGGATAACTTAGACCCATCATATTCCACTTTAGGCTCGTTGTAGATTTTAAAACACAAACAAAATTTAACCCTTCCATAAAAATATGATCATGAGTTATTTCTTATAAAGGCAACACATTTTATTCTGTACACAATATTTTGCAAAATAAGTAAGTACAAGGAAGTTCGAAAGGATATCACACACTTAGACATTGTGAAAGAAAAGTCAGAGATTTTACAGCATGTTGGGGTTTGCTAGGTGTTGGAGGTCACTAGGGGTTGAGCGGTTGTCGGAGGTTGACAAGTAGGAGTTGAATCACCACCATGTTGGAGTGGCGCCAAGGGTAGAAGAGTGGAGAGCAACGCAACACCACCACGCCCCCACCCCCTGGTCAACCACGCCCCACACCCCTGGTCAACAAGTAGGAGTTGAATCACCGCCATGTTGGAGTGCCGCCAAGGGTAGAAGAGTGGAGAGCACCACCACCACACGCCCACACCCCACAACCAACCCCCCCTGGTTGACAAGTAGGAGTTGAATCACCTCCATGTTGGAGTGCCGCCAAGGGTAGATGAGTGAACGCCAAGGGTAGATGAGTGAAGAGCAACACCACCACACCCCACACCCCAGACCTCCCCCTAGTCGACAAGTAGGAGGCCAAGGGTAGAAGAGTGGAGAGCACCACCACCCCACCCCACTCACCCCGCTCCCCCTTCTAACCACCGCCACACATACAATTAGGCCCATTAGTTTGTACTTGGGCTAGGTGTTGTTACAAATGGTATAGGATCATATTGTAATACCCCGATTCCAGTTCACCTAAGAACCACATCAAAACTGTTATGATCGAGTCAAATCATGTATAAATCAATTAATCTGCAAGACTCGAAAGAGAAATGGATAGAAACAACCCTCTTGGTGTCTTGAGAAGGAACACACATCATGATATATCAAGTAAATACATGATCATGCATCAAAGACATGCAAAAGAATAAAAAAAACAACGCCGCACTGAGCTCAAGTGTGTAGCATCTATGTGTAGCATCTATCTATCTTTCCACCAATGCTGACCTAATACGTAGAAACACAAGACCTACATATATAATAGGAAAAACATCAGCAATGAGTGTCAACGGTTCAAAAAATAACTAGTACAAATTGGCAAGTGAAATCTGAATTCTATGAGAAAGGAAAACAATATATAATCTCTATAGGAACAGTCAAAGGACATCTATTGAGGAGCCATCAATTTGCAGAGTCGATAACATCCTGAACTAAACTATTGTTATATCATCTCAAGCCATCAAGCTGCAGATTCGATACCATCCTGAACTGAACTGTTGCTATATCATTCTCAACAAATGCCTCTCTTGATAATAGCTGGGCCCACTCTTGAAAAAAACACATAACCTAAGCCCTCTTCATACCTCCATATAACTTCTGGCCCATAATACAAGGGCCGAGTACTCTCAAGCAATTACCTTCAGTACCCTCTGATATCACAAATTTAGACATACGTTGTACACAACATTACCTGTCTACTCCATGCTTCTTTGGGTGTGAGGATGTAATACCCCAAATCTGGTTCAAGCTCTAAAACCAAACCCGAATGTCACTAGTCCCGGTTAGGCCGGCTAACTCGAACTGAACCCTAAGGATCGTGTCTCGAGATGGAAAATGTCAATTACTATGTATGGATAAATGCACTAAATAAACCTAACATGCTACTATATGGATGACATGTCAACCAATTTACATACCAAAATAATTCACATGAAAATCGATAAAATTCGTAAAAAAAGATGGACTGAGTCTCCCCTAAAAGTGTAATTAAGGGTCACCCTATCAAATCAACATGTGTGTGTGTGTGTGTGTATATATATATATATATATATATACATATATGTATCACACATTGATATTCATATAAGATTCTAATCTGCTGCATAATATATTCTGAATCTTAGGTCTCGACCCATCTGAGCATTCTAATCACTTTTCATATCAAATTCTAGGGCTTA
The DNA here is from genome assembly GCA_033002965.1 of Piper betle. Taxonomy (NCBI): domain Eukaryota; kingdom Viridiplantae; phylum Streptophyta; class Magnoliopsida; order Piperales; family Piperaceae; genus Piper; species Piper betle. Next base: position 34,656 of record JAURVB010002641.1, on the reverse strand, counting down.
CTTGTTGTATTTATTTAATATCTAAATATATTTTACTAAAACATATGTATTCAAATGTCACATCATCACATCATTCTTAATATAATGTCAACATAAACTAAACATTAGCATTCTATCACTTGATATGTGTGTGCAAGAGATGTCACTATTCCTCCGTCCAGGCTGGCACATCCATCTCATGCTCCTCACCTACATATATTATAAATATACGTCAGTAACAAGTGTTACTGACCCAAAATATAACTAATATCAAACTGGCTATGAGAGCAAACTCTCATATGAAATAAAATATTTTTTTTATCGTGAACTCTCTGAAGGGCATCTACTAAACTAAAAGCATCTCTAACTGAACTGATCTGATTTGCTGCTACTGATGCCTCTCTCGGCATTTTCTCATTTCATTATCTGGTCCCTTGGGACTACATGTATATCCTAAGCCCTCTCTGTATACCGCTCGCGTAGCACGACTGTCAGTATTTTCGGCTTCTACTGGCATATATGGTTGTCAGTATTTCTCGGCTTTGACTGGCACATACGGCTTTCGGTATTTTGGCTTCGACTAGCACGTGCATGCTTGCATAGCACTGTTGTCAATATTTTTGGCTTCGATTGGCACGTACGGTTGTCAGTATTTTTGGCTTTGACTGATACATAGGGTTGTTGGTATTCCCGACTTCGACTGGCACATATGGTTGTCGGGATTTCTCAGCTTGGACTGGTACATGCCCACTCGCTAGTATGGTTGTTGAATTTCCCTTATTGAAAACACAAAAAACTATATGTATATAGGTATGGGTAGGGATTTATAAAATAGGCCCGAAGGCAACTTGAGGTGGATCTTGTTTTCGAAAACATACTCAAGGGATCTCATCCTTGAGGGTTATTAATCCAGAAGATCGATCGATTAAATGACCCAGGTTAACTGCGATTCAAGAAAATGTCACTAACTCGTCCTGGAAGTAATAAAATAATACACAACAGAGTAGAGCATAAAATGGAAAACGAGTCCTAAACCGGACCTGGTAGAAGTCCGAGCATGTCTTCAAGCCTAGGTAGTGAGTTCCTACTTTGAATCTGATCATCAGTCATGCAGCGACGGTGACAAGGTTGTGGCTGGCTCGAGTGAGGATCATGGGAGAAGAGGGAAGGTAGAAAAAGAAGAAGAAAGGGTGAGAAGGATGGTGACAGAGTCAAAAGTGTGGAATAAATAGATGTCAAGGGGGAAGAAAATGAGTGGTTGGCGAGAAAAATGAATGGTCAATAAGAAAAATGAATAGTCGGTGAGAAAAACGAATGGTTGTCTCGTAACTAAAACATGACTCAATTGAAAATAATGGTCGACCTGACTAGTTCAGACTATAAAGCCCTGACTCAAATCACGGGTTTTACAAAGGAAGCTCAAGACGTAGAGATTTTAAGATCCTTCGGGAATAAAACAACCCTTTCAATAATTTAGAAGCATGCCTGCTCACGGTATATGCAAGGTCAAATTTACCAATTCTCAGCTCACTGAAAGATTGATAAAAACTATATATAGGGCTTTGAAGAGAATTATATAAGTAGGTGTGAAGGTAATATAAGGTAAAGCTAAGTTTGAAAACAACATGGGGGATCTCTTCTTTGAGGGTTATTAATTATGGAAGAAAAATTCATTTACATAGCCAGTGTTAAGTGGGGTCTAATAAAACAGTCACTTAACATGTCCTACAATCTGAAAATTAAATCCATAATAGAGTAGTGTGGTAAATCTGAGAAGAGTTCTAACAGACTTGTGGTCCAAGCTTCAAGCGTATCGGCACATCTACGACAAGCTCAGACTCTAGAATTTACATTGGAACCCATTGCTAAGCAAAAAATGACAACTGTATATGATACATGGTCGTGGTGTATGCTCACATCAACCATAACAATAACCAAACAATCAACAACACCAACGAATCAACCAATAAATACTCAGCACACAAGTTGAGGGACAGACACAAATAATAACTAAATAAACAAATAAAAACAAGTCAAACAAGTAAAAGAACAATAAATAAAACAATACGTACTCGAGTAAATATCAAGAAAAAAATATAAATAATACTAAATAGTATGAGACTACACACGAGTAAATATTAATGTAAAACCCGCGACTCGAGTAAGGGTTTTATAGTCGTTAGTCGGTCGATTCGACCGTGGTCCGAGTTGGTTCAGCTTTTAGAACATGTGTGCGGGGCCGAGGCCGACAGTGTTCACGCGCTATGAGGGTTCGTGTATACCTAAGTATTTGATGATAGCGTCAAATACACATTAGCATACTAAGTTATCAGTATATATGAAAGTATACAATTGATGGTTTTTCTTTTCTTTTTCATTTAGTGACCGTAGAATTATTTTAGGCCAAATAACGTATTAGGACGCGTTAAATTGTATTTGGGTAGGTTATTAGTTATAGAGCATGTCATTTGGATGTAGTGGTGTTTGCTTTATTTTATATGATTTTTCATAATTTTTTGGATTTTTTAAGGATTTATTACGAGTTAGTTATTATTTTTAACTTGAGCCAGAATCGAGTGATGATAAATTAGAGTATCGTTCCCACAGAGAGATGAATTTTCTATAATTAATTAAAGAAAATAATATTAAGAGACAAAATAGAAATAATTAACTTAAAGAAATCTAAATAATAACTTAAATAAAAAGCGGAGTTAAAATTATAAAACTCGTTCTAGAGTCGAATTTCCCTTAACATTAATTTAATCTTCATCAAATCTTACTCTTATCTTTTATTCCCTCGGATTGTCGATCTAGGATAATTATATGACATGGTGGCTCCCGCTCCTTCATGCTTCTATTATTTTGCCTCAATTTCTACCTCCCGGTGATAATTGATTAATCAACAAAATAATGCATTAAGAATTGCCTTACAATCGCATACGGTGTTGTGTATCTTCCGACCACAACGACAAACAAGTCAAAAGACTCGTCGTATGATGAATTATCAATGACTAATCTAATTAATTTCTCCCGAAATCTAATTAAACCTCATGATCTAAGAAATAGGTGATCAATCTACTCTTAGCATTTAGAACATGATAATTCAAACGATCCGATTGAATAAAAGAGTAAGAGCTCGAAATGAATTCAATTAAATCATGTTAAGTTCCATTCTTCTCTAGAACGAAATATAAAACTACTCCATAATAAAAATAGAAAACAATATTAAGCAAAACAATATAAAGAAGAAACTAACTTTTATTACGAAAGAGAAAGAAATTACAAAAACTAAAACTACTGCTTCTACTACAATCTGAAGCCAAGAGATGAGATATGATCAACAACAAATGACCACCCCTTTATATAGAAGTGAAGATACAAGAATTCGAAGAGGGTGTTCACAAATCGACGTAATCTAATTAATTATAATGTCCCTTTACATTTCCAACTGTTCGACTCCATTGAACACCATACATTGTAGCCATTGGGTGGCGCCAAGTGTCATGACCAATCAAATCCGAAGCTTAATTTATTCATCTTTTTCTGCATTAAAACATCAAAGTTAAGCATATATAATAAAATATTAATTAACTAAAAAAATAAAGTAAAATATTACTTAATTAATAATGTTTATACCCGGGAAGTACAAAATCATATTAAAAACATGGGTAAATATTATATATTTTAAACGCTTAACACACCCCCAAACTTAAACTTTTGCGCGTCCCGAGCAAAATATCATAACAAAGAAAATTTTACTACACAAAAATACTTAGTCCCCATTATGTTCTCATATGATTCTCAATCAAACCCTCAAGAGTCAACAAGATGTCAATCAAATTAGAAATTCCCTTTCATTAATCACATCCGAAAGAAAGCTCTCTGTGTGTGTGTGTGATAGTCCATTGGCTTATCATTCTCATCTACAACCAAGAGAATACAATCAAGCACATGCTTAAATATGTTCACCTTTCGCTCCCATCTCCACTAATGTAGGCAATGCCAAATTAATGGAATCAATAGGTCTTTATAGGTTGTAACGGGGCCAGGGGCTAGGGACCAAAAATAGAATAGACAAGATAGAAAAATCAGAGGCTAATATGCACCCTAGCATTAAAAATCCTTTCTAAATCCTAACATACATGATTAGCAAATCCCCAAACACCGTATCAATATGACACAAACTTCCTTAAATGTAGTATCGACTTGACCCAATATAAGAATTAACTTTGCTTTGATTTTCCATTGACTACCTGCTACTTTTTCTTTTTTCTTTTATTTCAAACCAGTGGAAGACTATTGCTTCATCTTGTGTTTACTGGTGGAGGATCATTGCCTCATCTTTTTCTTTTCTTTTTTTTCTTCTTTTTTTTTTTTACAAAGCAAAGTACCAGTAAAATCCACACAATCTTTTTAATCACCACTCTATAACACGCAATGCCTTCCCTCTATACTACTCAAAGTTTCATCCCTGTTAGAATTTAGAATGAATTCAAAACACTAGGGTGCTAGGACTCAAACAGCAAGATATATTTTCAATAAAAAGGCCAAGGCTAAAATAAGGGTAATCAAACAAATATGTATAATAAAGGCCATGAAATTGTGTACAGAGGATAATTCATATTAGGTAGGCTTGAAGAAAGGCCCAGACTCATCAAAAAGAAATGCCTATATCATTTTCCATCAACATGGCAAGCCAAATATTTCGCCTCGAAAGTCGCTAGGGCAAATTCTAAAAGTCATGACCATCATGTACAATCCTTATTGCAAAACATTCATTGAAATCATCTAAACCAAAGGATTGTGAAAATATTATAAGGTAGAGAACCAACTCTCGACTGCAATCTTTTACTCAGTTCATCCCTCATATCAATTAATCAAGTTTTCCCAAGAAAGGTAAGACTAATTCACATGTATCTATCATTGAACCAAGAGACTAAAATACTATTGCATAATAAAATTTTTATACTAAACTACACATATATATATATGTATATACTAAATCTAAACATGCGAGTCAAGCATGAACAATATGCATAAAATTAAGGCATCACCCCCAAACTTAAACTAAACATTGTCCTCAAAAATAAAAATAAAGAAAAAGAAGTGAAAGAGAACTCCCTCATTTCAATTAGTCGGTGGATGATTATCATGAATAACTGAATTTGGACTTGACCCATGCTTCATTGACTTTAAATGATCGATCCCCTTGTTCAGTCTTAATTTCAATTGCACCATATGGAAAAAACTTCTGTCCAGGAGAAAATGACCAGCAACCACACCAGATGCCATGTTTGTCTGCTATAGTCCAAGCAATAGCTGACTTGTGATCTTTTAGTATTTTAATCAGCTTCTCTTTCTGCAATATAGTTAGCTCTGAAGATATAATAATAGGAAGAGTGTCATCAAGCCCTAAGAAAATATACCTGAGATGTTTTGGAAGTTGCTTTAGCTCCAAAATAGGTGGTACTTCAATTGATGGCAGCAATTTGTGGAATGGTAGATTTGAGGTTTCCATAACTTTGAATCGTTGAGGCAAAATTGGTTGTGAATCTAATACTTTAACCATCTCATCCACATCAATATCTTCTTCACAAAGAGAATTTATGGATTTATGTAATGAATTACTAAACTGATCCCCTTTGCATCCGAGTAAGCTAACCAATGTATTGAGTTCATTTTCGTTATTTGGTTTTTCATCTTTTTCCTTAACTTCATTGGGCTGAACTGGTTCCTGTAAAGTAATACCACTCTGGGTTGTTATAGCTTTGCAATGCTCTTGACCATCATTCCTTGGTTGTTCTGGTTGGCTAGGAAGTACACCCTTGGGTCGCTCACTTGGTTCCTTGTTTAATTGCACCATAACTTGTTGCATAAACTGTTGTTGTTGTTGTTGTTGATTCTGCATAAATTGTTGCATAGTCTGTTGCATGGTTTGTTGCATGGAATTGAACATTTGGACCAAATCTGGTTGTTGTTGTTGTTGAAAAGAAAGTGAAGGGGGTTGATAATGCTGTGATGGTGGTGGTGGATTATTGGGGACAACAACCGATTGTGAAGAATTATTCCATGAAAAATTGGGGTTATTGCACCAGCCCGCATTGTAGGTGTTGGAATAGGGATTGTTGTTCCAATTAAAGTTGCCTACGTAATTAACTTGATCTGTTGCACATTGACCTGTAAAATGTCCTTGTCCACACCATTCACACCTTGGTTCTACAGCCTTAACCTGTCTCTGTATATTAAGAATTTGAACTTCATTAGTTAAAACACTGACCTGAGCAGATAAAGCAGTAAGTGCATCTAATTCTAAAACTCCGGTAGTCCTCCATGAATGCATGGCTTCTTCCTCTATTGGCTTCTTGTGCTCTTCTTCCAGCGGCACACAAGTTTCTCAAAGTCCTTTCAATCTTTGAATCACAAGAAGACAAGGGTGACCGTACTAATAAACAAATGATAATAAATAATAGAAGGAAGAAGACAATGATATAGTTTATTTTTTCCTTTTTTTCTTTTTTTATTTTTTAAAAATATAATCAGACACTAAAATCTAAAAAGAAAAGAAAAACACTCAAAATTCTAATCCTAAATTAATTAAGAAAATTCGATCTCCCCGGCAACGGCGCCAAAAACTTGTTAGACTAATTTTCAATGACATGCAAGTATACACGGTCGAAACAAGTAATATGATGATAAATTAGAGTATCGTTCCCACAGAGAGATGAATTTCCTATAATTAATTAAAGAAAATAATATTAAGAGAAAAATAGAAATAATTGACTTAAAGAAATCTAAATAATAACTTTAAATAAAAAGCGAAGTTAAAATTATAAAACTCGTTCTAGAGTCGAATTTCCCTTAACATTAATTTAATCTTCATCAAATCTTACTCTTATCTTTTATTCCCTCGGATTGTCGATCTAGGATAATTATATGACATGGTGGCTCCCGCTCCTTCATGCTTCTATTATTTTGCCTCAATTTCTACCTCCCGGTGATAATTGATTAATCAACAAAATAATGCATTAAGAATTGCCTTACAACCGCATACGGTGTTGTGTATCTTCCGACCACAACGACAAACAAGTCAAAAGACTCGTCGTATGATGAATTATCAATGACTAATCTAATTAATTTCTCCCGAAATCTAATTAAACCTCATGATCTAAGAAATAGGTGATCAATCTATTCTTAGCATTTAGAACATGATAATTCAAACGATCCGATTGAATAAAAGAGTAAGAGCTTGAAATGAATTCAATTAAATCATGTTAAGTTCCATTCTTCTCTAGAACGAAATATAAAACTACTCCATAATAAAAATAGAAAACAATATTAAGCAAAACAATATAAAGAAGAAACTAACTTTTATTATGAAAGAGAAAGAAATTACAAAAACTAAAACTACTGCTTCTACTACAATCTGAAGCCAAGAGATGAGATATGATCAACAACAAATGACCACCCCTTTATATAGAAGTGAAGATACAAGAATTCGAAGAGGGTGTTCACAAATCGACGTAATCTAATTAATTATAATGTCCCTTTACATTTCCAACTGTTCGACTCCATTGAACACCATACATTGTAGCCATTGGGTGGCGCCAAGTGTCATGACTAATCAAATCCGAAGCTTAATTTATTCATCTTTTTCTGCATTAAAACATCAAAGTTAAGCATATATAATAAAATATTAATTAACTAAAAAATAAAGTAAAATATTACTTAATTAATAATGTTTATACTCGGGAAGTACAAAATCATATTAAAAACATGGGTAAATATTATATATTTCAAACGCTTAACATCGATTCAAGTTTTATTTATGAAATTGGCACCGACCACCCCAATCGTTTTCTTTCCCCACAAACCCTCAACTGCTGCTATTGTTGCCTCTTGTGCCCACCATTGATGCCACCTTGCCGTGGATCGATGCCGCCCAATCCCGTCATGCCATCGCCGTGTGATCCCGACCACCGCTAGCCACCGACCAGCCGTTGTGATGCTGGAATCGGCCCACTATTGTGTCATCACTCCCAACGTGATTCTGCCGCCGTCTGTGTCACTCCTCCGCCGCCGTGACTTCGACGACCCTCCCCTCAACCTCCCTAACATTTCCCCCCTACCTAGCGCCTCCGCTGAGGTCTGCTGTGGGCCTGATCAGAGTGACCGATCGTCCTGGCTAAACTGGATGCTGACATTGGCGGTCATCGCTGCAGTGGCTGCCCTTGCCGTCACCACCATTGGGTCGAGCTGACCAAGCTCGTTGAACCTATATGGTTGGTTATCAAGTCGACCGGTCATGGTCCGACTTAAGGTCACCTAGAAAATAACTATTCATGAATGGATGATGAGGTATGAGAATTTAATGAAGGGGCTCGTTGAACCTAGGAAATACCAATGGATGATGGGGTATGAGAATTTAATGGAGGGAATGGTTGAAGTGTATATATATGCAGGAGGAGGGAGTATTTCATCCCTCATCTCTGTCCCAGGCGACCTCCCCATTACTGTGTGAGTATTTCATCCCTCATCTTATTTGTTTCCATTAGGATTCTTGCATGGAAGGTTTGTTGAAGACGCCCTGCCAAGTTGCAAGATCTCCAGCGTCTTATGCATGGGGTTCTTGTCGATTGCTTAGTTGTTTTGTAAATGGACATGTTAATAATTAATTATCATTAGAATTGTTGAAAATTTAATAAGGAATGAAGACTAACATGAACTAATTACATCATTTAAAATTGATAGTATATTAGTCATGTAAGTTGCATGTAGGTTCATGCAAAATAAAATTATACTAATGTATAATTTTATGCCCTCATTCAGATTAGGGTTTATGGGTCACAGTCAGATGAAATCACAAGTCAGGTACGTATAATAGGTAGAACATCGTATTTTCCTTGTTGGTAGCCTAGGTCGGCCTGAGCCCAGATTCGACCACCATGCACCGAGTGCAACCGGGGTCAAAGAATTGACTCAGTCCGACACGGGGTCGTATTATGTGCGTAAATTGTGTAATGCATCGACATTGTTTTGGAGTAGTGATAGCCGCTCCATAAAAAGGCTACAGCCGGGGTGAGCGAGGCACAACGATTCCTTCATCGCACTGGAGTGCAGTGATAGCCTTCCCATAAAAAGGCTACGGCTGGGGTGTGTGAGGCATTGGCACTAGAGTTGGTAGTGAGAGCTTCCTCACAAATGAGGCGTAGCATTCACCTCAGTGCAGTGATAGCCTCCCCATAAAAAGGCTACGACCGGGGTGTGCGAGGCACTGGCACTAGAATTGGTAGTGAGAGCTTCCCCACAAATGGGGCGTAGCAATCACCTGAGTGCAGTGATAGCTTCCCCACAAAAAGGCTACGGTTAGGGTGTGCGAGGCACTGGCACTGGAGACGGTAGTGGTAGCCTCCCCACAAAAGGGCTACGGCCGAGGTGTGCGAATCACAGCGGATACCTCCTTCACATTGTTTTGGAGTATAGCGGAATCGCTCCACCGTATATTAAAATAAACATAAGGAAATAGTGGAATGTACTTGATTTGTTTTATCTATTATACTACTTAGTGTTGTAATTACTAACGCGGAATTGCCTCCGTAGGTGTGCAGATACGAAAGTAGGTGATTGACAACCAGGGCATGGAGCAAAATAAATATGAGGACTCCTTTTATTATTTATTTGAGAAATAAGTGTGGCTACTGGGAAATGGTCTAAGACTGTGGGATCTTTATATATGTTTTTGTAAAAAAAAAATGTTAAACATATTTGCTTAATTGTGAGTAACACCTGGCCAGCTAGGCCCACAATGTTGTGACAAATGGCCGGGTCGTTACAGATGTGTTAGATATTTTTATGTTAATAAAAATATGAATATGTGTGATTGTGTGATATTAAAACAAATGGTAAGGAATTAATTAAGTAGACTCAATATGTAACGACCCAGCCCAAAGTGCAACGTAATGGGCTCAGTCATTTCTTTAAAATGGGTACCCCGGGAGTTAAAGATCTATAGTCCATTCCCACTTATAAACAAGATCTTCTCCCAGTAGGTATTAGATGTGGGACTAAGTTGAGGGATCTTACAATCCACCCACCTTAGGAAATTTCGTCTCCGAAATGCCTATTTTTGGCCCGTTGCTAGCCCCAGCCCATATCCTTTCGGCCCGTGACCGACAGCCTAACCAACGTTTCTAGTCTTGGCCCGTTGCTAACCCCAGCCCACGACCTTTTTTTTTGGCTCGTGACCAGCAGCCTAGCCAACATCCCTAGTCCATCCCACCATCTAACACGGAACCAGGTCGGCTCTGATACCATTTGTGACGACCCAGCCCAAAGTGCAACGTAGTGGGCTAAGTCATCTCTTTAAAATGGGTACCTCGGAAGTTAAAGATCTATAGTCCATTCCCACTTATAAACAGGATCTTCTCCCAGTAGGTATTAGATGTGGGACTAAGTTGAGGGATCTTACAATCCACCCACCTTAGGAAATTTCGTCCCCGAAATGCCTATTCTTGGCCCGTTGCTAGCCCCAGCCCACGTCCTTTCTGGCTCGTGACCGGCAGCCTAGCCAACGTTTCTAGTCTTAGCCCGTTGCTAGCCCCAGCCCACGACCTTTTTTGGCCCATGACCGGCAGCCTAGCCAACGTCCCTAGTCCATCCCACCATCTAACACGGAACTAGGTCCGCTCTGATACCATTTGTAACGACCCAGCCCAAAGTGCAACGTAATGGGCTAAGTCATTTCTTTAAAATGGGTACCCCGGAAGTTAAAGACCTATAGTCCATTCCCACTTATAAATATGATCTTCTCCCACTAGGTATTAGATGTGGGACTAAGTTGAGGGATCTCACAAAATAAGTACTGTAACCTGATGCAACGTAGAGTAGGAAAAATTATACTGATTAGTATTGATGTGTGTTGATTGATGCATGGGTGATGTGAGTATGCTATAGGATGTGTGTATGCATCATGAGTCGGCATTAGTATTTAGTTTTGATGTGTAGGTACGGAGTAGGAGCTTGCAGCCTAGGTGCATAAACACGTTGAAGCTTCTACCAGGTCCGTTAGGACACGCTTCTTAGGAGTTATCGCTTCATTCTATCGGTGCTTTGATTTCTAGATTGTCGGATGTGTCAAGTGGATGATTTATCGCACCCCACCTAACACGGGTCATCTAGTTGATTATTTTTCGGAATTAATAACTCTCGAGGATGAGATCCCTCGAGTTTGTTTTTGAAAATAAAATCAACCTCAAGTTGCCTTCAGGCCTATTATAATAAATTCTGTCCCAGCCCTATAAATAATTTTTATCGAGTTTCAATGAGACAAGAGAAGGTGAATCGACTCGCACGTACCACAAGTGGGTGCACGTGCCAGTCAAAGCGGGCTCTGGATTAGTGAGCAGACTGTTCCATTCCCGAGGGATCCTGATAACTCCATATTTGAGTGCCTCAAACCCAGAGGATGTGAAAGTTTATGGGTACTATTAAGTACAACATATGTCTGGACTTACGGTTCAAAGAGTACTGAGGCACATGCCTGGGACTACTCAGCCTACGTGCTCAAGGCCAGGAGAAATATAGAGGTTTAGAGAGGGCTAAAGACACAGTTTCCTGAAAGTGGGATTAGAAAAGTATTGTAGAGAGTGGCCCAATACCAGTTAGATCGGGGCACTGTTGACATAGTTGCTCAATGGCTCGTCTGTAGTTGCCCTTATGAGAGTTTTGAGGAAGATATATATTTGTTTGCTTTCCATAAGAGTTAGTTCTCATGTTTGAGATTGATATTAGTGACAGTCGTTGTTGACATTTTCCTATTATATATATAGGTGAGGATTATGAATGGAACATGCCGACCTTGATGAAGGAGGAGAGATTGCATTGCACACACATACCTGGCGCCGCGTCGACTTTTGCGTATGAGATGATTTGGTTTGAATGATGTTGTGGATATAAATTTTTGTGTAAATGTGAATGTGTTTGTGAGGCTCGTATGTCCTAATAAAAATGTTTGGACTTGTTTTAGAAATGTTCTGGAAATGTTTTTGGAAATGTTCTAAATGTTCAAGAATGATTTGCTATGCTAAGATGAAAATGAACCAAATGTGATGAGCATGATTTGCAGGTGGGGAGAGACAATGATTGCGACATGTGTTGATGTTTAAACCTTATTGTGGTGAAAACTATTATTTTTATATATATTATTCTGTGTTTTGTTTTAATAAGTCATCCCCTTATTGCACTTTTAGGGGAGATTCCGTCCACTTTATTCCAAAATTTTGCATGATTTTTGTTTGCTATTTTAATTATTTTTGGTGTGATCATCATCATAACATTTATGTTACGCATTAATGGTACTCCATCTTGAGACGTCGAGAGGATTATATCGTAGCCGTTTAGGTTTTTGGATCAACCAAATTAATCGGTTTACGAGTAGCTCGATCTATTGTAACGGTTCCGGTTCAAGTTGAGAGTGAACCAGATTGGGGTGTTACAAGATTGGTATCAGAGCCAACTCTTGATTGATTAAGATGGAAGATGTCATTACAGGTCTTGTGTGTGTAAAGCTGCTCCAAGTCAAGCTGGCAGGTATGTTTTTTGATTTACTTGTTTTAGTTTACAGAGTTTTCACCACATAGTTGAATGATAGTGTGCACAGAATTTGATTAGTGAGTGTCAGTCGCCATAGTGAAACCAACTCGCAAGGCTCAGATCCGGGATCCGTCTCATTCTCCTCTCAGGCGTACTAGTCCTAATCATGCACCTAGTGAGACAACATCTAGTAGGCCGAGAGCCCAACCACTGTCAAGAGAACCCAACGTGCACGTTTTGACCAGCCATCGTAGCACTCGTAGTCGTTAGATTGAGAGAGATGCGACCATTACCCAACTGGTAGAAGCACTGAGGCAGATGCAAGAAAGCCAGGAAGAGTTCAAGAGAGAGCTCCGTCAGAGGCCACTTCTCCCATGGGCCATCTGCTGCGCCTCCTCCTCTATCAATGCTTCAGGGGACCATTCCTACAGCACCCTTGATCGTTCCTCTTCTGATCGAAATAGGTATTCATGGTAGTGGACCCACTGGAGTTAATAGTGGACAGACAGCAAGGGGACTGGCAGTGGTAGTATAGTCGTTACAACAGTTTGAGGTAGGCAAAAGTTTGAAAAGATCAGCAAATGTAAGGGATGCTAGGTTCTAGCAGTATGAGCAATTTGTAAAAAATAGAGGACGCACTTTCTTAGGGAAGCTAGATATAAAAGAAGATTTCCTATGGATTTCATTATCGATAGGTGTGTTTAAGAGTATGGCATGCCCGATGGAAGATCATGTCAGGATTATCACTAGAGCATTCCAAGATGAGGTGAGAATCTGGTGGGATTTGGTCATGGACTCCACTTTTGCAGGCAGGCAACCTCAGGATGTTACTTGGGAAGAATTCATAGCAAAATTTGATGGAAAGTACTTTCCGCCAAATATCAAAAAGAGAAAAGAGATGGAATTTTAGACACTCAGCCAAGGGACCCATGATTGTATCACAGTATGAGGCCAGATTCAGAGCAATAGAGAGGTTTGCACCTGACTTAGCACTGACTGAGCGATAGAGGATTGAGCATTTTTATGACAGTTTGCACTATGAAATTTGTATAGCACTAGTTGACAGAATATTTACTATCTTCGGTGATGTGGTTCGAGCCGCATGTGAGACAAAACAAGTCTTGGCTACTCGACCTCGCTGAGGCCAGGATCAGAGACAAGAGCAATCTCTTCCATACCAACCTAGTTAGGGGGCACAACAGAGGCGCTGGATAGATGCTCCGATTGCAATGAGAGCAATGGATGGACAGGTTTAGGAAGGTGGTTACCCAACATGCCAGACTTGTGGATGCAACCATAAAGGTGTATGTAGAGCCTGTACTAATGCATGTTTTAGATGTGGCCAACCAGGACACTGGGTTGCAGCTTGTCCAATGGCTCCGTACCAACAGCCTACCCTTCTAGCAGCGACACAATAATTAGCTCTCCCAACACCCCCATAGCAGCAGCAACAGAGAGGCCATTAGGGCCAAAGTCAGGGACAAAGAGGCAGAGGTCACAATCCACTGAGATAGCAACAAATGGGCTAGGGTCAGAGAGGTATGATGGCTGCAGTGGTAGGGCAAGCTAGGAAAGAGACAAGCCCAGCAGCAGCAATAGCTGGTTAGGATGTATGCAGCCACAATTAAGGAGGCATTAGCAAACACAACTGTCGTGACAGGTTCACTTACTATTGGCTCAGTACCTGCACAAGTTTTATTTGATACTGGCTGCACACACTCTTTTATATCGTACACACACATAAATAGGATTGGAGGTCATATAGAGAGCTTAGGATGTTCATTATTACTGTCCACTCCAGCTAGTGGAGTTGTAGCTACTGGTGAGTGTGTACGTAGTGTCCTGATTGAGATTCAATAGTGACAATTAGTTGTGGACTTGATATTATTCAGGATGATAGAGTCCGATGTGATCTTCAGGATTGATTGGCTGTTCAAGCAGGGAGCTCTGAAAGATTGCCGGAAGAAGACAGAGAGAAAAGCTAGATCTACTATTAGAATGCAGTGAGACAGTTGGACATGGGTTGTGAGTCTTTGATGGTCTCTTTGGTATTGGCTGAGTAGAATGGTTCAGGGGACAAACCCAATGTTGAGTAGATTTCAATTGTCAGGGAGTTTGCAGATGTCTTTTTAGATTTGCTATAGATTTCAATTGTCGAGATCACCGGATTACCACCAAAGAGAGAGGTTGATTTTGCTATAGATTTGATGCCAAGGATAGCACTCATCTCTAGAGCCCCATATATGATGGCACCTCTGGAACTCAAGGAGCTCAAGGAGCAATTAAAGACGCTGTTGGATCAGGGTTTTATCCGACCGATCGTGTCACCATGGGGAGCACCGGTGTTGTTTGTGAAGCAAAAAGATGGAAACATGAATTTGTACATCGACTATAGGATGCTAAACTATGCAACCATTAAGAATAGATACCCTCTTCCTCGCATTGATGACCTATTTGATTAGTTGAGCTCAACAACTATCTTTTCAAAGATTGACTTGAGATCCTGCTACCACCAATTGAGGATTAGAGCAGAGGATATTCCAAAGATTACATTTAGAACATGGTATGGACACTATGAATTTTTAGTCATGCCCTTTAGATTAACAAATGCCCCAGTAGTGTTCATGGACCTAATGAGCAGAGTGTTCAGTCACTTTTTGGATCAATTTGTGATAGTCTTCGTGGGTAACATCTTGGTGTATTCTTCATCGAGAGAAGAACATGAGCAACATCTCTGTACTGTGTTACAAATTTTAAGGGAGCACAGACTGTACAGAAAATTTGTGAAGTGTGACTTTTGGCTTTTAGAGGTCAACTTCTTAGGGCACATTGTATCAGCAGTAGGGATTTTGATGGATCCAGTGAAGATAGAGGCAGTTGTACAATAGGGACAACCAAGAACACCTTCAGATATACAGAGTTTCCTTGGTCTAGCAAGGTGTAACCATCTTTTCATACAGGGTTTTTCCTCTATAGCAGCTCCTCTCACGCTGCTTACTAGGAAGGACAAACACTTTATATGCACTGACGAGTGTGTGCAGAGTTTCAGAACGCTGAAGGAGAGATTGACTTCGGCACCAGTTCTCACATTATCAGAGGGACACGATGAATTTGTAGTCTACATAGATCCTCAGGAATTGGCCTTGGTTGTGTTTTGACCCAGAGAGATAAGGTTATCGCATATGCATCTCGTCAAATAAAGGTGCATGAGTGTAACCTTCAGAGATACAGAGTTTCTTTGGTCTAGTAGGGTATTACTGTCATTTCATACAAGGTTTTTCTCTATAGCAGTTCCTCTCACACAACTGACTAGGAAGGACAAACATTTTATATGCACTGATGAGTGTGAGCAGAGTTCCAGGATGGTAAAGGAGAGATAGACTTCGTTGCCAGTTCTCACATTACTAGAGGGACACGGTGACTTTGTAGTCTCTACAAATACCTCAGGAATTGGCCTTGGTTGTGTTTTGATACGGAGAGATAAGGTTATTGTACATGCATCTCGTCAGCTGAAGGTTCATGAGAGTAACTACCCTACCCATGATCTGGAACCTGTAGTAATGGTATTTGCCTTGAGAATAGGGAGACATTACCTCTATGGTATTTCCTTCCGACTTTTGATTGATCACAAAAGTCTGAAGTATATCTTAACACAGAAGGATCTGAACAACCGACAGAGGAGATGGTTGGAGTTGTTGTTTGATTATGAGATTGATATCTCATATCGTAAGGGCAAGGAGAATGTAGTAGCAGACGCCTTGAGTAGGAGGCCAGTTCAAGACTCAGTGGGGATCGCAGTAGTTTCAGTGACTCTGATTGATACATGCCAGAGGCAGTTAGTTGGACTGATTACTAGGCTCTTGATTCAACTGGGTATCCTTGAGCAGATTAGAGCTGCATAGAATGAGGATAAGCGCTTGGTGTAACAACCCACCATAACTGGACCGGGTGTTACTTAAAATATAATTGATGTGAACATAACTTCAAGAACATGAATCAAGAACATGAACTCTAATACGACAATAAGTCTAGAATTTATAATTCATAAAAATAAAACATTCATGTGACAAAGCATAAAATAAACTAACTCAAAGTCCTACAGTCTCGGACCGTTTCCCATAGCCACATTTATAACACAAGAGAATAAAGAGGAAGTCCAATTTATTATCAATTCACCAAACCTTGGTTGATAAAAGAAACACCAACCACACTCTTATTCTTCAGTCCAAAGCTATTCACCTACGGAGGCAATTCCGCATTAGTGATAAAACCACTAAGCTGCATAATTAAATGAAATGAGTCAATATAATCCCATTATCATTTCACGAGTCTTTTAGTTGTTATGAGCCTATGCCGAGCTCTTAATATGCTGGAGGGGTGGCCACCCCATCCAGCCACCATCCCATGCATGCGCACACACGCTACGTGGCCCACGGCCTGTAGTTACCGATATTTGCCATTGACTCACTCCTCTCGGTATCACAAGTGCATAATGAGCCTTCTTGTGCCACTGCGCCCTATCACCCCTTTCGGCATGGGGGCAAGTGTTTAATCTTTCAGGGGGTGCTGCCTTGTGCCGAATTGAGTCGACCCTAGTTACGTTCCAGCGCATGGCGTCAGATGCTCAAGTTGACCAAGACTCCCACATAGTAATTTAAGGGTGCGGCCCCGTGTGAGACTAAGTCAATTCCTTGACCCCGGTTGCACTCAGTGAATGGTGGTCGAATCTGGGCTCAAGCCGACAGGGCTGCCAACAGGGAAAATACAACGTTTCAAATAATTATACGGACCTGGATAGTTCGTAAGTGAACCTGCAACTGTGACCAACGATCCTAATCTAAACGAGGACATAAAATTATACATAAATATAATTTTATTCGAGTAGAAATGCATGCAACTACATGACTAATATATATATCATTATCAAAATTCGACAACACAAAGCATGCAACATTCAACAATATTAAATATTAAATTATTCATGTGACATAATTATTTAAATCCTACTGTACATTTTAAATTAATTATCTAAATTATAATTCACACTTAACAAATGATAAAATAATTATCAACTTATAAACAAATATTTAATTACTATCATTAGTATATTTTCCTTCGGTTATAATTTTTAATCGCTATCATTATTCATAGTAATTTATTTAATTAAGTCGTTGAATTAAATTATTTAAAATAATTTGTATTATTCTAATTCAAAGATATTACTAATACAATTATTTTAAATTATTCAACTCAATAAAGTTTCAAACTTTATTTATTTCCATTATGCTATTTAGGTTCAACATTTGTGATTTTTACACGATTATAGTTTAATAACCCATTTCTTATATTATTGACTCGTTATTAAAATATTCACTTTATTTACCTTAATATTAAATTTAATATGGTAAAGGTGAAATCTTTATTTTATTAATCACTTATAACCATCCGATTTAAATTAATCGCTTATAGTACGCTGATTAATTATCGATTGTTTATCATTACCGTATTTTTATTACTTATGGTGATTTCATACAATAATTAATTAGTTTAGTAACTTTAACCCATAACCCATTAGAAATAATTATTTTTAAAGATTTATTACGGGTTAGTATTATTTTTAACTCAAGTCGCGTCGAGTCAAGTAGTATTTACAAGTTTGCCACCGTAAGGAGTCTTCTTCTTCCCCGACGCCATTCTTTTCTCCTACCTTCTTCTTTGCACCAAAAACCAGACCTGATGTCTTCTTCTTCAACCCAAAACCAGATCACGTCCTTCACTAACTGCTTACCTTCCTCACCCATCCAATTGAAAGCATAAAGCTCGTGCTTTACAGGAACTAACCATGTCGAACTTTGTTCTGCACCAAGGCACACGACGCCAGGCCAGAATCACCGCCAGGACTGCAAGGTTAACTCCTTCCAGCCAGCAGCACTGCTAGGAACGCTCCCCTTCTCCCCGCACGACAACCCAACATCAAGGCCAAGCGGCGTGAGCCTTGACCGGCAAATTGGTACGGATGTTTGGAATCCCTCATAGCATTGTCCATTATCCCCATCCTTGAAATTCTGCCCACTAACAGGTGCAATTCTGCCACTCACCGGAAACCAGGGACATGGCGAGCCATCCCTTCGACCCAGCATCTAGAGAGACCGTCAGGGGTGTGAGGGGATGCCTTGAAAACTTGGTTTACAGTCACCCATCTTGACAACATTTCAGACTCGTCGGCCATGGCGGAATTTCAGTTTCCAGTTTAAGACTTAAGTTCTCGTGATTATCAAGCTTATTATCAATTAAAAAGAAATATGCATGCATGAAAATTAAGAATAGTGAGATAGGAAGAATACCCAAGCAAGGAGGAAGAAGTGGCATCGGTAAGGAAGAGGAGAAGAAAATGAGAATGAAGGCAGCTAGGGTGAGGAGGATGTCCCTTATAAAAAATGAAATGAAAATGATGGCTAGGGTATGTGAAAACACCCCAACACTCGCATTTTATTTAACCTGGTAACCGGGTAAATAATAAAATATAATAATTAACCGGGGAGAGAATATAATATAAATAATAATAATAATTCTCCAACGTTTGATCCTACCCAGACCACGTCAAATATAGTATACACACACGCACACGCACGCACGCACACGCGCACGCACGCACACGCACACGCGCGCGCACACACACACACACACACACACACACACACATATATATATATATATATTCACTGTCTTTACAGTTGGTTTTGTGGTTAGAGCACGGAATTCACAGAGATTTGGTCAGGGATGCAGATGGACTGGTCAAATTGAGAGGATGTCTTTTCATTCTGGACATTATTGAGTATCCCGGACTTTGTAGGACTATTCGTCACATCACCCACACCTTGAGGTGCACAGTGCATTCGGGTGGAGTGAAGACGTATCACGATGTTTGGCTATCCTATTGGTGGCTAGGACTGAAGAGAGTGGTTTTTGACATTGTGGCCAAGTGTTTAGTTTGTCAATAGGTGAAGACTAAACACGTACACCCCGGTGGGACCTTACAGCCATTGGAGACCCCCAAGTGGAAGTGGGAGAGTATAGCTTGCGATTTGTCATTGGTCTGCCTAAGAATCGTTACCAGAGAGATGCAATATGAGTAATAGTGGATCGACTAATGAAGTCTGCATATTTTATCCAATTAGATTGGATTACCCATTATCCACTTTGGGGACCTTATATCAGGATGAGATAGTACGACTACATGGAGTTCCGTTGGAGATCATCTCAGACAGAGACCCATGATTTACATCCCATTTTTGGAGAGCATTTTAGGCAGCCATGGGCACAAAGTTGAAGTTCAGCACCGCCTTCCAGCCCTAGATAGATGGGTAGTCTTAGGGCTTGTATGCTAGATTTTAGAGGCAATTGGTCAGAGCATTTGCCTTTGGTGGAATTCGTGTACAACAACAGTTACTAGGCTAGTATTCGGACGACACCATTTGAAGCACTATATGGTAGGCAATGCAGATCTTCAGTATGTTGGGTGCAGAGGAGTGAGCCGATGATAGTTGGACCAGAGATGATTCAGTAGACACAGGTTGTAGTTATGCGGATCAAAGAGAGGATGAGGTTAGCTTAGGACTGACAGAGAAGTGATGCTGATCAACGCCAATGTGAGGTTTACTTCATGGTCAGAGAACATGTCCTTTTGAAGGTTTTACCAATTAAAGGAAACATGAGGTTTGGTATGCTTGGGAAGCTTAGCCTGCGGTACATAGGGTCATTCGATGTTCTAGAACATGTGGGTCAAGTGGCCTATCGCCTTGCACTGCCGCCTCACCTATCAGCCGTACACCCATTGTTTCACGCGTCCTTATTGAGGAAGTGCCACCCAGATAACTCCCACGTTATTAGCTTCCAAGAGATAGAGCTTCGTCCAAACTTGACATATACAGAGGATGCAACGAGGATCGTTGATCGTCAAGTGAAGATGTAAAACCCACAATTCGAGTCAGGGTTTTATATCCAGAACCGGTCGGTTCGACTGCTATTTTTGATTCAATTCAATTTTAGAACACGTGTACTGAGCCGATGTTGGTCGCATGTATGAGCCATGAGGGTCATGCATACCCAAGTATATAATGATAACGTCATGAACACAACAAAAAAGAATGAGTTATCAGAATATATGAGAATATGCCAGTTCATTTTATTTTTATATATAGTAGATTGTAGAAGTAGTGTTAGGCCGTTTACCCCGTTAGGACGCGTTATGGGACAGTTTGGGTGGGTTGTTAGTTATAGAGTGTGTCATTATGATGTTGTGGTGTTTGCTTTATTTTATAGGATTTTTCTGGATATATTATGGATTTTTTAGGAGTTTCTACGACTTAGTTATTATTCTTGACTCGAGCCCGAGACGAGTCAAGTCTTATTTACAAGTTTGCCACCAAACATCCCCGATCCTTTCTTCTTCCTCGCCCAAACCCTTGCCCCGACATCGCCCCAATGCGCGCCACCGCCGCTGTCGTGGATGCCACCCTGCAGCAGGTCGGCGCCGCCTAGCCCCGCCACAATGTCGCCGTGCTACCTCGACTAGGCCCGACCACCATCTGGCCGCCGCGACGCTAGGAAGCCGCACCTTTGTGCCACGCTTCCATCGCCGATCGTGCCGCCGGTGACCATTGCCGCCACGATCGGGTGGTAGCCTCTAACTTCAATGATCTTTCCCAACTAGAGAGGAGGCCATCATCGCCCAGGCTAGTCGGATCTAGCCACCCATCTTTGCAGGCTCTATTTTTGCCATTTTTCCACTAGCTACCACCCCCACTAACTATTTCAAAGTGGTAGATGTGTCGGGCTCGCCGAGCCGATTCTAATGGTACCCAATATGACCCCTATCCAACCAGTAGACGCTGCTGGTGACTGCTACCAAAAAATAGCTAGTAGCTGCCAGAAAACCACAGGAAACAGTTGAAAAACTGTCGGAACACGCCAAAAAACTGGATTTGTTGGAATTCCTTGGATCTTCCACGGGGCTCATCTAGTTGAACCTGATTGAACTTCAGATGCTGACGAGGTCCGAATTCAAGTTATGAGACGTGTGACAAAACCCTAGTTGTCACCGATTGTCGACGACGAGAGGTATAATTACCTCCAAGTTAATGATTTAACTTAATGATTGTTAGCACAACATGCTAGGATTGATTAATTATCATGATAGATGTTTGATTATAGATGAAGTGATAAGTGCATGATGTGATTAACAGTGAATGAAGGTTAAGTGATCTAATGAGGTTAATCGCGTCTCAACATGATAAGTGACCACGATGTAACTTAGTAAAGCACAATAAAATTAGTATGAATAGGATGAGTTAGGATTATTCACATTTATGATTATTGATTGTTGATTGTGATAGATGATTATTATGTTGTGTGTGATGTTCATTGAGTTTGATGCATCATTTAGTTAGTGGGCGTTAGTATTTAGTTTTGATGTGTAGGTATGGAGTAGGAGCTCGCCGCCCAGGTGTAATGACACGCATGGAGCTTTCACTAGGTCAGTTTAGGACTCGTCTCTATTTTACGCTCTCTTCTATTGTATGTTTATTTTATTATTTGCAGGACGGGTTAAGTGGCATTTTATCGAATCCCACTTAACTCGGACTATTTAACCGAACAATTTTCTGGATTAATAACCCCTCGAGGATGAGATCCTTAGAGGATGATTTCAAAAACAAGATCCACCACACGTTGCCTTTGGGCCTATTATGTGAATCCCTTCCCATGCATATATATATATATATATATATATATATATATATATATATAATTTTATCGAGCTTTCAGTGCGACGAGAGATGGAGAAACCAACTGCACGTACCATGAGCGGATGCCGTGACAATCAAAGAAGGCTCTGGATTAGTGAGTGGACTATTCCATTCCTGAGGGATCCTAACAACTCCATATTTGAGTTCCTCGCACCCAAAGAACGTGGAGGTTTATGGGTTCTGTTTAGTACAACGCATATCCGAACTTATAGTTTAAAGGGTACTAAAGGCGACTGCCTGAGAATACTCGGCCTTCATGCTCAAGGCCAGGAGAAATATGGAGTTAAGGAGAGGGCTTAGAATTCGAGCCAGAAAATGAAGTAAGAAAATTCCAAGAGAGGCATCAACAACAATAGATCAGTCAGTTCAGGATGCTACCGGGTCTGTAGCCTAGTGGCTCCTCAGTAGGTGCCCTTCAGAGTGTTCGCGAGGAGTAGAAGATGTTTTCTTTCATATGAGAGTTTGCTCTCATAGCCAGTTTGATATTAGTTATTTTCTAAACCAGTAACACTTGTTACTGACGTGTTTTTATACTATATGTAGGTAGTAATCACGAGTTGGATGTGCCAGCCTGGACAGAGGAGCACTAATGTCGCTTGCGCACATGTCAGTCGATAGAGTTGTTAATATTTTGTTATGATGTTATTATATAGATGTGATGTGATTAAATGCTAAAATATGAGCACATGATGAGAAGAAATACTATTATATGATGATAGGACATAATTGAATGCTAAGACATGATGACAGGATGTGAAACGTGAATAGATTGCGCAACGACAGCATGGTGGGTTGAGACCCAAGCTTCAGAATAAGTATATAGTAGATTAGATTCTGTGTGAATGAAAATGTTGATACATGCATATATATTTATATGACAGGGTGGCCCCTAATTGCACTTTTAGGGGAGACTTTGTCCGTTTTATTTTAGAATTTTTATTGATATTGATCGTAATCATATTGTTGTCTAGATTACTTTACATGTCATCCATGTAGTATCATGTTAGGATTCTGTGCATTTATCCATGCATGACGAGTCGTATCTTCATCTTAAGATGCTGAGATTAGATCCGCACAAGTTGGGTTCGGGTTAGCTGACCTAACTGGGGCCTGTAACATGCCAGTTTGGTTCACAAGCGTGAACCAGATTTGGGGTGTTACAAAAGACCCTCCGACTTAAGTAGGTTCCCTTAGTACAAGTGCAGTGGAATCAACGAGGAGTTGAAGAATTTACGTGGGAGTTGAGGACAAGATCAGGAGGAGGTATCCTGAGTTGTTTGAGCAGCCAGCTTCTAGACCAGGTACTCCAGCTTCCAACCTTGATTACAGTTTTCAATAATATGTTTGATGCCTCTTTGATTTAAAATTTTGGGGATGAAATTTTATAAGGAGGGAAGGTTGTAAAACCTGCGATTTAAGTTAGGGTTTTATAGTTGTTAGTCGATCAGTTTAGCTGTGGTCTGAGTCCATTTAGCTTTCAGAACATGTGCGTGGGGTCGAGGCTGACTGTGTGCACGTACTTTGAGGATTCGTGTATACCCAAGTATTCGATGATAGCGTCAAATACGCATCAGCATACTGATTTATCAGTAGATATGAGAGTATACATTTGATGGTTTAGCTTTTTTCATTTTGTGACCATACAATTATTTTAGGCTGAATAATGCATTAGGACGCATTAGATTGTATTCGGGTGTGTTATTAGTTATAGAGCATGTCATTTGGATGTCGTGGTGTTTGCTGTTTTTTATGGGATTTTTCCCGATTTTTCTAGATTTGTTTAGGATTTATTACGAGTTAGTTATTATTTTTTACTAGAGCCAGAGTCAAGTCAAGTTTTATTTATGAAATTGCCACCGACCACCCCGACCGTTTTCTTTCCCGCCAAACCCTCGACCACCGCTATTGTCGCCTCTTGTTCCTGCCACCGATCGACACCGCCCAAACCGGTTTGCCGTCGCCGTGTCATCCCGACCACCTCTGCCACCGTCCAACTGCCACGACGTCAGAATCGACGCACGATTGCGCCGCCGCTCACAACACAATTTTGCCGCCGTCCTGATCACTCCGGGGCCGCTGTGACACCGACGCCCCTCCCCTCGACCTCCCCAACATTTCCCCCCTACCTAGTGCCATCGCCGAGGCCGGCAGTGGGCCCGATCGGAACGACCAATCGCCCTGGCCAAACTCGGCGCCACCACCGGTGGTCATCGCCACCCTTACCATCACCACCATTGCATCGAGCTTACTGAGCCGGTGCTAACCCTTACCCCCTATTGCCTAGCTGAAAGAGTCACTAGAAAATTGGATTCATCGAAATTCGTCGAAAATCACATTATCTTCTGCCGAATCCCTCCGGTCAAACTCGATCAAACTTCGGACACCACTGGGTGCCGAATTAGAGCCTTGAACGGCGCGATGAAACCCTAGCCATCGTGGATTGCCGACAACGTGCGAGGTATAATTTATTTTAATTATATTATTTAAAAGAAATATTGAGTTTGGAGAGGGCTTAGGACATAGGTTTCCCGAGAGTGGGATTAGAAAAGTATTGCTGCAAAAACCATGATTTTTATTACAAGACTCGAACCTAAATATTATGAAATAAATATAGATGAACCGATATGGTTGGTTATCAAGTCGACCGGTCATGGTTCGACTTAAGGTCACCTAGAAAATACCTATTAATGAATGGATGATGGGGTGTGAGAATTTAATGAAGGGGCTCGTTGAACCTAGGAAATATCAATGGATGATGGGGTGTGAGAATTTAATGAAGGCTCTCGTTGAACCTAGGAAATACGAATGGATGAAGGGGTGTGAGAATTTAATGAAGGAACTCGTTGAACCTAGGAAATACCAATGGATGATGAGGTATGAGAATTTAATGGAGGGAATGGTTGAAGTGTATATATATGCAGGAGGAGGGAGTATTTCAGGCATCATCTCCGTCCCAGACGAGCTCCCCATTACTGTGTGAGTATTTCATCCCTCATCTTATTTGTTTCCATTTGGATTCTTGCATGCAAAGTTTTATTGGAGACGCCTTTGTTAAGTTGCTAGATCCCTAGCGTCTTATGCATGGGGTCAACTGCTGGGTATGAACTGCTGTGAGTCTTTGGGGTCGGGTGTTTGTTTTGTGTTTTGTTAATGGATATGTCAGAATGGACCTTACAGCCAAATGGACATGTCAGAATGGACCTGACGCCAAAATGGACATGTCAGAATGGACCTGACAGCCAAATGGACATGTCAGAATGGACCTGAGAGCCAATAATGACTAATCTCAGAATGGACCTGACAGCCAAAAATAGATATGTCAGAATGGACCTCACAGCCAAAAATGGATATGTCAGAATGGACGTGACAGCCAAAAATGGATATGTCAGAATGGACCTGACAGCCAATAATGACTAATCTTAGAATGACCTAGGAGACCACCTAATCTCAGAATGAACTGGGAGACAAACTTTTAATCTCAGAATGACCTGAGAGCCTGTAGAACTACATTGAGCTTGATCCCGACATGGGTATGTAGGCTAATCAAGATTGTTTGATTTCAGCTCACCTAAGAAAAATTACAATTATGGTTAGTGGTTCTTTTACGAACTCAGGGTAGGAGAATGGATAATAAATTGGACTTCCTTTTATTTTCTTGTGTTATACATGTGGCTTTGATAAACGATCCAAGACTGTGGAGTAACGCCCGGACCGGTTAGGGCTGGTCGTTACAGGGTTGGTTTGGTTTAATTTCGAGTAACGCCTAGCCAGCTGGGCCCATAGTATTGTGAAAAAATGGCGGGTCGTTACAATTGCCGAAAGTAGCACAATACCAGTTAGATCAGGACGCTGTTGACATACCTACTCAATGGCTCTTCTGTAGTTGCCCTCATGAGAGTTCTAAGAAAGATATATGATTGTTTGTTTTCCATGAGAGTTAGCTCTTATGTTTTAGTTTGATATTAGTTATTTCCAACCAGTGACAATTGTTGCTGATGCTTTCTTATTATATATGTAGGTGAGGAATATGAATGGAATATGCCAGCCTTGATGAAGGAGTAGTGATTGCCTTGCACACACATACCTGGCGCCGTGTCGACTTTTGTGTATGATGTAATGTGGTTTGAATGATATTGTAGATATACATATTTGTGTATATGTGAATGTGTTTGTGAGGCTTGTATGCCCTGATAAAAAATGTTTGGACTTGTTTTAGAAATGTTCTAGAAATGTTTTGGGAAATGTTCTAAATGTTCAGGAATGATTTGCTATGCTAAGATGAAAATGAACCAAATGTGATGAGCATGATTTGTAGGTGGGGAAAGACCTAGATTGCGACATGTATTGATGTTTTGAACCTTATTGTAGTGAAAACTATTATTTTTATACATATTATATTGTGTTTTGTTTAAATAGGCCATCCCCTTATTGCACTTTTAGGAGAAATTTTGTCCATTTTATTCTAGAATTTTGTGTGAATTTTGTTTCATATTTTAATTATTTTTGGTGTGACCATTATTATGACATTCATGTAGCATCCTGCTAGGGTTTTGCATTTCATTTATACATTATTTGGCATTTACGGCGTACTCCATCTTGAGACGTCGAGAGGGTTATATCGTAGCCGTTTAGGATTTTGGGTCAACCAAATTAATCGGTTTACGAGTAGCTTGATCTATTATAACAGTTCCGGTCTGGGTTGAGAGTGAACGGAATTGGGGTGTTACAATTAACACATACATGAGTATGTAAATAAATAAGTAAATCAATAAATAGTTAATAGCAATAAATCATTAATAATAACAATATAAATATCAAATATATTAATAGACGAGCAATATGGAATATTGTAAAACAATCTCAGGAGAAATATAAGTACAATTGGTCGTATGATACAGCCATGGTTGATGTAATTACTAGTTGAACGAGTCTTTAGGACTGTAGCTTATCTTCCCCCCATAAGCTCACGGGGAGAATGCATGTGAGGCTTGGAAGATAATAATTCAAACCAAGGACGATATAGAGGCTTAAGGGTTTATTTGGTTGGTATAAAAATAATGTAAATAACGTGAAAATTTAAATTAGTCTGACTTTCTAAAACTAGTTACAATTAATATATTTTTATACTTTTGTATGTAGTATTTTATGTATAAATGAATTATAGTTGCATTTAAGTAGGTGCACAAAATGGTCATGGTTATTTCAAAGTGAGTTTTCTTAGGCTACACCAAATTTTCACCTCTTCTGATCTCTTAAGATAAGAAAAAGGTGGAATTTTTTTGCACATAAGAGAAGTAATTAATTGTAATCATGATTGTTTTTAACATAATACACATTAAACATGAATTTATTTTCTATGAAATTCATAAGACATATACTACTTGCTGGTTTAAGATTTTCATGTCATTTACACTATTTTCATGCTAACCAAACATAACCTTTGTGAACAAGTGCGCAACCTAATCGATGGAGGGGGAGGTGACAAAGTTGAAAAGTACCAGCAGAGAGTTTTTCCAGTATGAAGTGGAGATCAGAAGTAAGTCGCATAACAGACAAAAACCGCTTAGCCAGTAAGGGAACATGACTTTGCTTGATGAACAAAGTCTTAGAAAGTAGAGGAACCTTTCTGGATGCTTTGACTAACAGTCTTTAATTATTGAATGCAAAAAGTTTCGCTTAAAATGTCTTGAACACACACCAGGCATCTATGGTTGATTGTTTATTAACCACTTGAGAAAGGATTTGTGGAGAAAGAGATCCAAGCATCCAACCAAGTACCATCTGATCAAGATTCAAGCTGCAACCACTTGGCGACATCTTTGCAAGGCTGATCAGGTTAAGGGAAGGAGAATGTGGGTGCAAAGAATGGGAAGGATTTGGTGGTAACATCATTGTCCCACATCTCTATATGAGATGAGTGGTGACTAATATAAATGTGGGTTCCTAAGTTTTTAAAATGTTAGTCATTTTAGAGTGAAACCCATTGACCCATTTTCATATGTTATCAAAGACAACCCACCGAGCATTGACCTATTTTCATATGGAATCAAGAGACTCCCTATGTACTATAATTGTGGTGCAAATTACATTGACCCGCCTCTAAAGGCCCAAAATGGAAATCCCATGTGGCGCGGATGAGGAACTCCCTTTGTACGACAATTGTGATGCAGATGTAATCTCCATAACCCATCTCTAAATACCCAAAATGGAAAGCTCATATTATACAAATGTAAGGTCCATGTGTTGAGTCTACTATGGCTTGCAAGTGCCGGGTGTGCTAACATTATTGTACCACATTTCTATATGAGATAGGTGGTGACTAATATAAATGTGGGTTTTTAGGTTCTCTAAAAGACTAGTTATTTCAGACTGAAGCCCATGAACCCATTTTAACACTCAAATTTTCTAAAGAAGAAAATTCTTAGCAAGGTCCATGTGTTGAGTCTAATATTGCTTGCAAGTGATGGGTGTGCTAACATTACTATACCACATTTCTATATGAAATAGGTGGTGACTAATATAAATGTGGGCTACCAGGTTTTCTAAAATGGGTAGTTATTTCAGACTGAAGCCCATGATCCCATTTTAACACTTAGGTTTTCTAAAGAAGAAAATTGTTAGCAGTGAGTTTGAGAGAAATTTCTTGGGTTATATATTTGACAATAGGAAAGGAGGTATTGTAGTGGTAGAAGGATTGGTGGAGGTGGTGGATATCAAGCTAGAGGACCATAGATCGATATGAGGTCTGCTCAATCTGATACCATGTAAGATTTGGAGTCTCCACACATTGGTGTCCTTTTCTTATTTCATATATATAGATATACATCTATGGTTTGTTACAAGATATATAAAACCCTTCACCCAATTGTTTTAGTATCGGTTCAATTTTGACCCGGGTTATGATGCTTTGCCCAGTCCTTTTTGCTATGCTCAAATGTGTATGTATATGTATGAGCCAAGGCTGACCTGATTGGATGCTATTTCGCTGTGACTTTTATTTTCATTTTTTGGTCGTGTTGAGTATGGATAGGTAGGACCGTGCCCTTAGAGAGTCTAGTTTGCTTGTTGTGTGTTTGGAACCCTTTCCATAATGATCCTAGCCTTGCGGGACCCACGTCACTATTCTTGAGGTCACCCATCAGCCCTAGGGTGAAAACCCTAGGCGCATGCAAACTATGCCTAGCACAAAGGAGCCTTATCAGTGCCCTTCTACTAGTGCCTTACCGCTTTAAGCTTAAGTTTGGAAGCAAGGGCACCCTGCTAGCGCCCTTGTGCCCAAATTAGGGTTTTGCACATATTTTGGCAAGAAAAGGCACTGTACCAGTGCCCTTGTGCCCAAACACGTGACCCACCTTTGCATGCTGCTCGATTAAGCAGGTGCGCGTGGTCTGGTTTGACGCTTTCCATGGTCCGGCTTGCAGAGGCCAAAGCCCTTACACTGGATTAGGGATTTTTCCTATAAAGAGAAACCATTCTCCACATTTTTCACCTTTTTACTCTACTCCTCTGACTTCCACATTCTACCCTTGTTTCCCCTACTTCCTCTCAGGCGTTCCTGCCTCCTTTCACCCCTCTCCAAGCCTACCCAAGCCTCTAAAGTTGTACATCTTGGAGTAGGAAGCCCCAAGAGATCTCCCCTACGAACTAGTTGATGTAAAGGTCTCACCTTTACTCCCTTACCCATATGTTTTATGTCTGTTGCCTATCATTTGTGTGTATTTTTATTTTTCCCATATTTGTGCATGGTATATATACTTATTAGGAGTAGATAAGTTTTGTTTTCATTATATTAAATGTGTAGAAAAATATATATGAATTTTTCATCAAGATATGCTCACTTGTATGCACTATTTCAATAGATATGTTATATTTCATGTTGTGGACCATGTTTACACACGATTCTTTCTTTGATGTGTTTATAAGAGGTAGATCTACAAATTTTATGAGCATGTTTTGTGTTATATGGCCTGCCTAAGCATGTAAAGGTGTCAAAATACGTGACAGGTAGCAGCTCTACTATTTCCAATAGCCTATCCACCAACATTCCCCAAATTTTTACACCATGTTTTAGTTGTACTTGAATGCTATCTTTTGCATGATTGTAGCTTAAGATGTTAGATACGTCTAGTTAAAATACTATACTATGTGAAAATAATTTTATTAAGGGCTTGAACAAAATCCCTAAATGCATTGTGTACTTGTTGTTCTATTGATCTTTTATGTCATGCTCTAAGTTTATGCTCCCTCATGAGCTAGTTAGAAAATGTTAATAAAACCTATAAAAATCATTTAGGGGCTCACTAATTGTCTATTACAAACATGTAAAGTTTCTGCTTAAATAAAAAATCATTTAGGTAGTTAGTTGCTCCTATTTTCTAGAGTGCATAGAAATACATGGTAAAACCCTAATTCTCTAACTTTTGATATAAATCTGAAAGCCTAGTTGCTTGGTGCCCAAACCTTATATTTTATCTAAAAAGCATCGTCGTAAATTTGGAAGCAATGGTCAGTAGATTTTGCATTAGAAATATTTCAAGCCAAGTAAATCCGGCCAGCTAAAGAAATAACATCTCCAAATCTAGAGTTCACTCAAGCCTAAACAATTTGAATTTGGACTTGAAATTTTACGGGATCCAAGCCAACACTGTTGGCTTCCCCTTTTACCGAGGCCCATTTGGATTCTCAAAGCTCCTGAATGAGACTTAGAAAAATTAGTATGCGGCCAAGGAACATTGTTGTCAATACTGTAGTACAACTTTAATGGGCCTCGTTTACCATGTTGGCCTATGCGCTGACACTTTTTGGTACCAAATCCTTATATATACATATATATATATATATATATATATATATATATATATATATATATATATATATTATATAAGCCCAATATACAGGAGCTACACCTCATATAGTTTATATAAGCTATACTTTTTATTTTGAGTAATTTAGTGGGTCCCATAATTCATATATTATATAGATAAATAAAATAATAAATAATAGGGGTAATTTTAAAATTTGAACATAATCTAATGTTTATTACCTTTTCATCTTAATTATTAATGTAATTGTAATAAAATTAATTTTGAAATATCTATTAACTTGTGTATCTTTTAAAATTTAAAAGTAGATTGATAACAATTTTTAAAAAATATAAAATTTTATCAACGTCCTATTTATGCACTGCACCCTACTTTTAATATATATAAATGTTATTTTTGAAATCCACTAAAAATGTTCATAAATCATATAAATTTTCCCCTTATATATATATATATATATATATATATATATACATATATATATATATATACACACACACACACACAAATAATAGTATTAACCTTTTTTTATTTATGAACTTTATGAATTTTAATCATGACCATCCATTTTTCATCTAGTGATTCACATCGAGTAGTTATTGATGGAACTACTATTACTACCCACCAATAACTCCATAATCTAAACCATTAGATAAAAAACTAGCGATCATGATGCATGTTCGCAAAGTCACATTTAAAAATGTTCATACTCTATCATATATATATATATATATATATATATAATGTATTTATTCTTCCCCATTTTAGTGTCATTTATTGTGATGTTATTTGGTTGATTCTTAGTGTAATTTTTGTCTAAATGTCATTGTTCGTGATCCTGATTTATCTGTTCCATTTGTTGGTACAAGACTGGATCAGATCATTGAACTTTTCGGTTGTTGATGAGTGGAGAGCATGGTTTGTTGACAATCAAGTAGCAGGGTAAGTTCACCTACAAATCCGATCTCTTAAACCTTTTTTGTTAGCTCAAACTGATTTTAGAAAAAAAACTAGTTCATCTCCTTCATATATTCAACTTGTGCAACCATTCATTCAGATAGACCAGGACATGCTCCAACAACTTGACATTCGTACCAGTGAAGGTATCATTCTATTATACTCTCTTAAATCAATTTTATAGTAAAGCCTTTCATTTGTGCATCCTTGTATACATATATGTTATTACATTTATGGTTTATATACGAGACATTCCGTTTATATTGTTAACGTTTAACATTATAGGGAAGTGGTCACTAAGTGGTAGAGTATAAAGCCTGCGGAATGTTATGCTATGCGTACATGATGGATGTGGAAGTGGTCCCTAAGTGTATCAACATGCATTGGCTATGTTTTTCTCCAAGACAAAATCTTTATTTATCAATGATTCAATTCAACGAATGCATAGTTGGATCATAATTAAAGTTAACAAGCTCAGTGTAGGCTGTGTAGTTCTTAGCACTGTCTTAGAATTCCATTTTAGCTCGATATGTATTATCTCAATCAAAGCTCTATTTTGGTTTCGATTCGAACCCGAATAAATAAAGCTTGGTCTTGTATTTGCACGGCTTACTGTTGGATTTATTTTTCGTATATGATCTCACATATTAATTTAATTGTTCATTGGAAGACTATTTTATTAATAAGCTCAGTTATCTGATTTCTTACAGTATTTAATTCAATTAACTAACGTTTAGAAGTATTGATTAATAACGATACGAGGTTATACAATGTGTAGAGACTCCCGTATTTAGTTCTAATATATTATGACGGACCCAATTATAAATAAGAGACGTATAGTGACAATCATGTACAATACATCCACGTAGGTATACAGGATTAGTAGTCATAGAGATTAATAAAAGGGTCATGACTATTAAATGCTTAATTTAGGCCGATGTGTTTGCACTAATTTTGTCGGGTTATTACATATGGTATTAAAATCATGGGCCGAAAATAGAACTTTGAAAATAAAATTTTCTAAATATAGATGGATTGTAATAAATAAAAAAAAAACCAATATTTAAGGAAAGATCTAATATATAAGTAAATATGCACTTAAAGATCTTTAATTTAATTAACTAATATTTTAAAAAATAACTTAAGCCCGTCACATAGCCCGGGTCATACGTTATCAATTAATTCCCATTTACATATCTTCATCTTTGAAAAATAATTACAGTAATAAAATATTAATATAATTTAATATGCTGTCAAGGACAACAAAAACGGTTATGCAATTCGAAGCTCTCTCAACCTAATGTGTTTTTTCTTTTATTTTTGCTTCCGTGTGATCCAACTTATCCAATTAAAGTGAGAACCCATCCCTTCCTTGAACCGCCAATTGCCGCCGCCAATGCCCTCTTTTTACGGTGAGATATAACAATAATTTCAGAAAAATATTATTGAAAATTACAAAATTATTTAAAAATGGTCAGAAATTTTATTAAAAAAGACTAGGTAATTTCTTTACAAGAGATTTTGGCTCAATTAAGGTAGATTAGTAAAATTTGAACAAAGATCGATTAAGATTAGATCAAAGAATAATGAATTTAAACTCAACCATTACGAATGAGTAACAGCTCAAACACCAAGCAAGCAAACTTAGTTTGAGCCAATCAAAACTCTGTAATTTACACACTCGTTTTGATAATTAGCATCCCCCAAAAATTGGCAATTTTCTCTTAAATATTATGGCATCAATAAAAAACAATAAAATTGGCATTTCATATTACATAGCTGTAAGTAGGTCCTCACATTAAATATGATTTGATGAGATGATGAGGACAAGCAAGAAATTCAAAAAATTCATAAAATCCATACAAATCGCATCTCAAATCGGTTTTTCAATATGATCTGCTAGAAGAAATTCGAACTCAAATAATCAAGGTTATACTCTTGAAACCATAAAAGAAGAAAATTGATTCGCTACTTTTTTTTGTTGATTGAAAACATTTTTTCCTGATTTTATGGGATCTTAAAACAAAATTTATAAATATCATGTAATAAGAGCTTGCAAAGAGCCCTGTTTGATTACAAAGCATACATGGCTTCCATTATCCCTCTGTACATTTGCAAAATATATAGACTCTATGGAATTTGGTCTTTTATATATTTCAAAATTACAAACGTAAGTACATGACAAGGGGAGCTGTTAACTCCAAATGGTTTTTACTAGGCATGATTTGAACAGGGGAGACTCTGAAGAACACCATGGTATTCTCTCAGGGGCATCAAAAGATCAAAAACTGCTTGCACATCCAAATCCATCATTTCACTCCCTTCTTTTCAGACGAACCATGAAATGAAATTTTCTTGGTATCATGATTCATGCTCATGCCCTCTTCTTAATCTCTCCATAGCAAGTTAGTTACCGGCTTTACAACGAGCATGATCCAAGTCCTTGAGCTTCTGATTTTCTCATTATTCTCAGTCTCTTGCAAGAGGAAGTAAACATGCTGCAG
>JAURVB010002639.1:0-10119 GCA_033002965.1 Piper betle | reverse complement strand
GGTCTACTCATCAGCCATGAGTAGTCTAGAGTTTGCACCTAAACCCTTAGGTTTTGCACGATGAATTCGGTCATGCAACCCAAAAAATAAGCCCCATCGATGATTATAAGTGCTGCATGTGTACAACAACCGTCCCAACTCTGGCACTTGCTAGTGTGTACACCCGAAGTTTTATCGATATGACCTGTCGGTTTAACCAATTTCTCTTTTATTACAAATTAAGCATAGGCCCCACCATTGCTTTTACTTAGCATTACGAAAACATCAAAACCATATGTTTTAGTTTCCATTTTACTTCTCAATCATACTATTGATCATTTATTAGGTTACATATCTTTTGATAAAGGTCAAATCACAATTCAACTAAACTATTTAATCACATAACAAGAAACATGAGAATCATAAAACTCCTCAAATAATGACTAAATGGGCTTGGTCAATAGCCTCCTAAGCTCTGGAACATCTCAACTATCACCCCCTTATTTTGAGCAATGAAATAAACACTAAACATTAATACCCGACTGGAATGTACATGTATGCATGCATGATATGATATAACTATCAATGATTCACCATTCAAATAACATGTTACTTATCACTACAACATGTATTTAATATCATATTAAGGTCACATTATCTACAAACAATCATACATAATGCATGCACAAAGTTTAAATGTTAAATAAAAATAATTTAAAATAGGGCACGAGAGCTGTGGTGCTTGGGTCTATGCGCTGAGGTGCTCGGATACATAGACTTCCCACTTTTATGAAGGTCGTGACTCTAAACTCCCGGATTTGAGAGTAGCGACCTTGGGTCACTACTTAATTTTTATTATCTTTACTTCGAGTAAGTGCCGCGATGTTGCAACTCTCAGCTTTGTGAGTCACGATGTTGTGTCGTCTCTCCTCCACCTTATTTTGCTCACCACCGCGCGCTGCTTACCAAAGTCATGGCACTCCATATAATACCTGAATTTTTCAATCTTTTGTAATTTTGTTCAAGCCCAAACGAAGTTCAAACTTCATGATATTTTAACCACGACTTCCTATTATGTAATATGACATTATTCAAAAATGATTTTCAGTTTTATGGCCCCTACAACTCTTTGCCAATATAGCATAATTAAGTTAAATAATTCTTAACAGTTTACTTCGGGCTTTGCAATAAACTATTTAAACATATTCCAAATGTGATGAAACTTTATACACCTCTTATTTACATCAAAATTAAGAGTTTAGAATGTTTTTTGATAAATAAAACTAGGTTCTTTCATGGTTTCTCCTCAAATTATTCTTTGAAACCCTACCTCATTCGTCATAATCTAGTTTATGGTCCCAATTATGATGTGCATGCATCAAATAATTATATTAACAATGAAAAACCATGAATACACATGTTCATACATACATGATTCATACAAAAACACAATATGAATATGCCAATGATGTATGTATTAACTATGTTAAAATTGAATTACTAACCTTTTATTTAGTAGTTTTCGATTGAGATCAACCTAGAACCCTCCTAACCACCGAAAAAGATAAAGAATAATGTTGCGATGAGGGATGAATATAAGTTCCACGTTCAAGAAAGAAGGAGAGACAACTCTTAGGGTTTTTAGAAAAGAAAAGAGCCAAATTTCCTCATAAACATGTTTATATACTCCTGCCCCAACTTCTCCCTTTTCCATATTTATTTTCCAACCTCCTAGACGACTCCTACCAACTAGGAAAACCCCCTATCCATGTTCTAAACCTTAGCTAAACTATAAGGGTCACAAAGGTTTAAACATTTAACTATATTCGACCAAATTCGACCAACTTGGCCCTTACCAGTTTATCGAATAACCATTTTCAAAGTTGTTTTTAATTAAACAATCCTCTAGACCATTGTAAGTGAAAAACAAACATTGAACAAAGAATCCAACAAAATAAATAGCCAAAAATATGGAGTGGGTTCAAACTGAATGCTTCCACTTGCCCATTTTGTGATAATTCATTTGACTATTTGCCTGTTTTACCAAATGTACTCTGACCGGTTGTCATTCTTCCATTCGTTCATATTAGGCTTTGATTTTTCCACCCCGTATAAAGTATAAATAACCATTTATCATAATTATTTAATGCATCACATACAATAATATGTTTAAAATACAATGATAAATTTTATCTCGGTCAAAAATACTATGTGCGTCCAAATTGTGTAAATGACCACTAATAAAAGTAATTAACTTACGAGATGTTATAGTTACAAGTTGCTATAAGAGCCAACTTGGTTCCATATTAGATGGAGGGCCAGACTAGTCGTCATAAGAATTACAAGGACTGAATTTTCTAAGGTGGGTAGATTATATGATCACTAAAGTTACCCTCATATCCAATACTTAATAGGTTAAGATCAACTTTATCAGTGTGAATGAACTATAGATCTTTAACTTTGGTTATCTATTTTTGAAGGGATAACTTAGCCCCATTAGTTTTCACGTTTGGCTAGATTGTTATAATTGACATCAGAGCTCGAACACTTTATTTTTCCTTGTCAAACTAAAATAAATATCTACCTAGTTGAAATAACCTATGAGTACCATCCTGTAGAAGATAGAATAGTAGATTCTAACTAATGTTTTACCGAGAAATGTTCTCAATTTGGTGAGTGATGGAGATGGAAAAATTGAATTATGAACCAGAAGATTTAGTAGTAGCTAAATCAGCAGTACCATGATATAGAGAATTTGAGTGTTGTAGTGCATAACATGTCACAAAATATTTAGGAAACCCAAGCTTCTATACAACTACTCTCTAATCGAGGAAAGTTGGGTGTACAACAACCTGAGAAACCTTTGTAGAATGAGGGCCAGGTTGTGCCCCAAGATCCAGTAGTGGCGATTCCACCTCCACCTCCAGTGATGCTGGAGTAGGCTGGACTGTATACTCTGGAGAAATTTATCAAAAATGGTGCTAAGACCTTCAAGGGCAATGTTGAACCTAATAAGGCGTAGGTTGGACTCTCAATATGCTCAAAACATTTAGAGCAATGCAATCACCTGAAGTTCATTGGGTTAGACTTACCTCATGTGTATTGGAAGAAGAAGTGGTTTTCTGGTGGGAAGCTCCAAAGAACCAACTTTGTTGGAACGAAAATCATTACTTGGGCTGAATTTATGAAAGTATTTATTATCACATACTATCCAGAATAGGTTAGGGCGTAGAAAGCAAAGGAGTTTGCAAATCTTAAACAGGGAGGGTCTAACTATTCTGGAATTTGAGAAAAAGGTTATTCAGTTTGAAAGGTTTACTCCTGGGCTATGTGTTGCGGAGAAGGCTCAGACCAATAAGTTTGTTTGGCCACTCTGATTCGCACTAAAAGAGAAAGTAGCAAGCCAGAGACCTAGAACCTTGGTGAAAGCAGTTGAAACTGCATTTGTTGTTGAGGAGGTGTTGACTGAATGAAATGGACCCTCTATGAAGAAGGAAAAGAACAAGAGTGAGACTGCTAAAGCAAATTCCAAACAAACCAACAACAAGAGAGATGATGATGGAAAGATGAAAGTAGATGAGGACAGTGCCAATACAATATGTCCAAAGTGTAAGAAAGCACATGTTGGTGAATGCATGAAGGCTTTGGGAAGTGCTTTCAATGTGGCGACGATGGACACATAAAAAATAATAGCCCAAAAGTCAAGGAAGCAAAAAAATGAGGAACTAATAAAGATATTATAGTAGTAGCAATACTAGTATACCTTAGTTACTTTGATTAAGTTCCTGGATCTAAAGTACTTATTTTGTAGTATTTGCTTATTTATATTACTACTGTGATGTGGGTAAGTGGTGAACATATGGAAAGTGATGGAGTAGTTCCATCAATGGATCTATCAAAATCACCGCTTTTAATTACATGGGATTTTCTTCAGGACTTTTGGGCAAGATTATTCCTACAACTAGAGTAGCTAATTAGAAGATTATTCAAATATTTTTCAGGAAGTTTAAGTATTGCACTTTACTTTGACAATAAAAAATTTTCGGATGAAATTTTGTTTGAGGGTAAAGTGTAATAACCATAGTTACAAAAATCGGTCGATTTTACTCGTTTAGGTACAAAGCCGAGTCAAAATGAGGCCAGGTCGTTTGGGCCGAAAAGCAGACCACGAATTGGCCAATTAAAGCCAATTTGAGCCGATTCTCACCCAAGTCGACGATGACAAGAATCAGCCAATTCAGGCCGGGGGAGAGGCAGGGCGAGGGGGTCGGTGGGGCTGCGGCTATGAGGGACTGAGCAGGGGCAGGGAGACGGGGGTGGCGACTATGAGTCGGACGTAGTCGGTTGGCTTGTCTGATCAGCCCTTGGCCAGCCTCGGCAATGCCACACGGGGAGGGGAAATGCTTCCCGGGGGTCCAAAGGGGCGGAGACAACAATACGAAAAAGGCAGAGCGGCATGGCCGACGGCAAAACGATGTCGGGAGGGCAGCATGATCGAGTGACTTCTGTCTGTCATGGAGGCTAGGCGGTGGCCAGGAAGGCTAGGGTAATGATTGGGTGGTGCTGTGGCAGAGGCAGCTCAATCAATGGCGGTGCGGCGGCCGGAGGAGCGTCGGTAGCGTGAATTGGGGCAGCGATCGGAGTTAGGGGAGAAAAGTCGGGGCGAGGGTTTTAGGTGGCACTCTCATCAATAAATGTTGACTCAACTCCGACTCGAGTCAAAAATAATAACTAACACCTAATAAATTAAAAAAGAAAACAAAAAATATAAAAAAATCCCACAAAATATAATACATTCTATAACATCAAAATGACATGTTATATAACTAATAACCCATCCAAATTAATTACCGATTTTGATCAATTTTGACTGATTTAAGTGAACCGATTTTTATTCGATTTTTGATGAATGAATTTGATTCAATGACTCCCTTCTAATCTGATTCCGATTTTTGCAACTATGGTAATACCTGACAAAATTTTAAGTTTTAAAGTTTGGATAGATTGAGTATATTACCTTCAAAAATTCATAAATCCAAAAATATAATCCCAAAAATTCTCAAATTTGGCGGGATGAAACTAGACTTTCTAAGGAATCTAGAAAATTAAGAATCACATAAATTAGAGTTCTCTAGTGAGAGTTATGTTTTTTTACAATTTAGTAATAAAATGTAAAATTCATGGACATGGGTGTTGTTCACAACTTCTTTTAGAGGGATTGGTCAAGACATTAGAATAGTAAGACCCAATACTTACAAGATTAATCAGACAAAGCTTAAGGTATGGTGAATAAGCTCGACATGGTCATAAGTGGACCAAATCTATATCACTGATAGGTTGTTTGTAATGACGTAATTTGATAGGCTAAGTGCTTATTTTGAACCAAACAGTCAATTTAAGTGAAGCCAAATGTGTTCAAGTAATCAAAGATCTTAATTGGACTTACGAGTCAATTTCGGTCAACAGTTTAAAGACATTAAATTTCGGTCAACAATTTCAGAAGAATCATCATTTTAGATTAGATTGAGGACATTTTAGGAGGAGAGGAAAATGCAACAAGTATATAAGGATTAAGGGGGAGGTCAAAATCTACTATTTTTGCCAAAACCCTAGCACTCTCTCTTGCCCTTCTCCCTTTTGGCATCTCTCTCTCCCCTCTCTCTCTCTCTCTCTCTCTTTTCCTTCACTCTTCTTGGGGATTGTGTTGCAAAGTTGTGGTGAGGAGTTCTTGAAAAAATCATAGAAGAGGAGGTTATTAATCTCAATTAAACAAGTTAATCATGTAGATTCATGCATCATATTCATGTTTTATGATTATGTATAAAGTATGTATTGTTTCATATTCTATACATGTTTATTCTTAAGTTATAGGCATGCTATTATTGTTTAGTCCATGATTGGGATATTACTTGATCTTTAAACTTGCTGCAAGTAGGTTTTACATGTAGGTTTTGGCCAAGGATTTGTTGTATAAGTGCTCAAGCAAACCCCTATAGCACTTGAGTTGTAACACCCCAAATCCGGTTCATTCTTAAACTGAACTTGAATTGTTATGGTAGATCGAACCAACTTTTACTTCAATTAAGTTGGTCGACCCAAACCTAAGCGGAAGGGAACTCCTGTAGGCATCTCAAGACGGAAAAGTGCCACATTGTGCAACCAATGCATGCATGAAATGCACATCCTAGCAAGATGCTACATGAATGTTATGACAAGTAATCACACTCAAAATTAAATAAATTACGATAAAAATTATAAAAAATTCTAAAATAACACAGACAGTGTTTCTCCTAAAAGGGCAAACTTGTCTAACAACAATATATATCACAATACAATATATAATTTTTCAGAGCACACTAAAGTTATAACAACAAAATAAGAGTCATAAATTGGGTTTCGACCACCCATATGCTATATCCAATTTATCACAATAGCTATATCCAAATTCAGAACATTTTAGACCTTTTCAACATAATACAAAACACATCACAATAGATTTGTCATGACAAAATCACACAAGTGAAACATATCGTGCGAGGTTTGTGTGTGCACATAGCAATCATTACTCCTTTGTCAAGGCCAGCATGTCCCATTCTTATTCCTCACTTATATAGAATAATAGAAAACGTCAACAATAGTTATCACTTGTCCAAAAATAACTAAATATCAAACTATCAAATGAGAGCTAACTCTCATGTAAAGCAAACATTCATATAACTTCTTCTGAACACTTTAAGGGCAACTACTGAGGAGTCATCGAGCTGCAAACCAGATGACATCCTGAATTGACTAGTAGGGTGCCACTCTTGGCATTTTCTTAAAAGTCCTACTCTTAGGAAGCCAATATCCTAAGCCCTCTTCAAATCTCTATATTTTTCTTGTCTCAGAACGCAATGGTTGAGTACTCTCAGGCAATCGCCATCAATACTTTTTGATACCACCGGTCTAGACTTGCACTATAAAAAATAGTACCTGTCTACTCCACGCCTCTCTGGTTGTGAGGAAGCTTAAGATGTGGAGTTATCACGATCCCTCAAGAACGGAACGACTCTCTCACCAATCCAGAGCCCATTGTGACTTACACATAGTCCTCGCACGGTATGTGTAAGTCATTTCTCCATCTCTCATCTTACAAGAAAATTCGACAAAAAATTATATTTATAGGGCCAGGAAGGGAATTATGTAAATAGACCCAAAGGTAACTTGAAGTGGATCTGAGTTTTCAAAAACAGCTTGAGGGATCTTATCCTCGAGGATTCTTAATTCTAAAAGAATGTTACATTTAAATGGTCTGTGTTAAGTGGGCTCTGATAAGACAATCACTTAATACGTCCTGTGATCTAAAAATCAAAACATCCATGGAATAGAGCAACAAATCAAGAGGTGAGCCCTACGGACCTGGTCGAAGCTCTAAGTGGGGTCTTGTGCCTAGACGACAAGTTGTTACCCCTAACCTACACCAATAAGACGACTCACTAACACCCATGTAGTCTATACGATGCATATGAATATAATCTCAAGCATACAATGAAAAGAACCATGACAAGACATGAGAAATCACGAACCAAATGTAGTAACCAATATAAAATATAAGCAATTCTAATGAACAAAATAATTAACACATAATACAATAAGCACACCATCCCAATCAATAATCTAAATCAAACATGGTGAAGGTATCTGATAACGATCTACTATACATGTAATGAGGTGTGATTGATAATGGATCATACTTATAATTATGTATTAAATGACCAATAAAAATGGTGAAATTATCTACCATCTAGAACATACAACCTATTGTGAATCACGCTAAAATTCATTATCAAATAGTTTACAACCATAACACAATTATGTACAATACAATAACATGAATTAATCACATGAAAATAACTAATATTACAATTATTCAAACAATGTAGAATGAAACGAATGAATCTTGATAGTCAAAATTATAATGAATTAGTCTTCATCTAATTATCACAATAAACTCTCAATCAAACGCTAAACTACATTTTGAGGTCATTATATCATCAAGTAATTTTCATACAACATTAGATCAACATTAATCAATCTAGTTCTATCTAAAAAATATTACTTCCCTATCAATACAACCTAGTGCAATGCTCATCCCAATTCATTACAATCAATAATCAACTTCACAATTTACCTCACAAGGTTTAAATATTGTAGATTAGATTAAAGTCCACATCTTTAATTATAAAAGGAATTAATAATTTCTTGTGATAGAAATATCAATGATCACATAGTTAATATTAATCTACAGCACAAGGCATCAACACCAATAATCATTAAATTACATAAAAGAATTCATCAATCAACAAGTGATTATCATGAAATCACAAAATCAACATGTTAGCAAATCATGAACATTTACAAAATTCATAAAATATAGGAATAATTATTGATAAGAAGCTAAAAAAATAAAATTAAAAAGAGGGAAGGGACATCTCATGGTGGTTCGAGGAAATATTGACAATAGCAGCTAGGGCTGCGGCTACTGACAGTTGCCGAGGGGTGGCGGCTGTGGCGGCTGCTTGGTAAGGAGAAGGAAGGTTAGGGAGGGCTAGGGCTAGGATAGGAGGGGGAGTGGTCTGGGCAGCGGCGACGGTGGCGGCCAACTGCCACTTTCGGCGGTGGCCAAGAGAATAGGAAGAGGGTGATTGGGGTAGAGGAAAGGGAAGGGTAAGAGAGGAGAAAGGAAGGGGAGAAAAGGTTTGCGAGGAGGGAGCTGGCCAGCAGCAACGTGGCGGTGAGCACGCTACCGGAGGTGACCAAGAGGTGGGAGGTGGTGACGGTGGGGGGGGGGGGAGGGGCATCGGTCGATGGGTTTGAGGGTGGTGTGGTGGTCGAGTTAGTTTAGGTTTTTTTTTTAATTTTATTTTATATATGTCAACGGTATTTTTGAAATTTTACACTCGGATAGGATAAGACCAATTAGGTATAAAGTGAGTTCTAAAAGTTTCTAAAAACTGTCTAAGTGCTATAAGGCATGTCAAGCAAGTCATTAACGCGAGTCAAAAATGAAAATAGAAAATAAAACAAACCCATTACCCACCATTTGACATGCTCTAAAAGATACCAACCCAACTAAAAATCCTAACCTATGCATCTTAATATGATCAACGACCTAAGTCTAATTCTATGATCCATAGGGCAAAATAAAATAAACAAAGCATACTCTCGTATATATTGATAACTCAGTCTGGTGCTGTGTAGCTAATGCTATTATCATATACTTGGGTATATATGAACCCTCAGAAAACGTACATATGGTTGGCCGCGGCCTCGTGCACATGTTCTAAAAGCTGAACCAACTTGGACAAATAGTCGAACCAACCAGC
Organism: Piper betle; assembly: GCA_033002965.1. Classification (NCBI taxonomy): domain Eukaryota; kingdom Viridiplantae; phylum Streptophyta; class Magnoliopsida; order Piperales; family Piperaceae; genus Piper; species Piper betle. The sequence continues at coordinate 775 of JAURVB010002639.1, read as the reverse complement.
TGGCGACTAGAAAATCTTGACTCGGGTCATGGGTTTTACATGACTGGTTGGTGTAAATCACCTAAATTAGTAGTGATTTAGAAAATAACTGTAATAATTAAGTTAATTTCTTATGATTTACACCAATTAGGCAAGTGCTATAGCAGATATATATAGCACTTGCTATAGTGAATCCCTAGCCATAACTTTTATGGTTTAACAATAACTCATGCATGAATTGTTAAGTTATATCAAGTTATAGTATGTTTACACCTTGTGCAAAGCACTCTCTCTAAATATAAATCATGAAAAAGGTAGGGTAAATCATCTTTGATTAAAAACCTGATACAACTCATGATTTGATATTTCAAGGTCATGAAAAAGCTGTTTTGATTTGATAAAAATTAGATCAAAAACTAAAATGATAAACAATTTCGGGTTGTAACCCTAGCATGAGCGCCACGGTGTTGACGAGCAGCGTCGGAACATTGGGTATATATTTTTACGATGTTGAGGTCCCGCATCGTGGAGGTCAATAGCGAGACTACCAGCTCTGCGGCCTTCACTTGACGTAAGTTCATGCATGGTCCAATGCCGCAACGTTCATAACTTTGGCTATGAGTGCCATGGCCTTCACCTTTGGAAAACACCTTTACGGACCACACCATTGCAGTGCTTGACCCTTAAGCGGAATTTCCATGTTTAATTGATGTTTGTACTTCATGTTTGTTAATATTTTGACTAATTAACCACTAAATGATGTTTGTATGATGTTCTATGCTTGTTAATTGTGTTA